>LPNX011062101.1:332922-519895 GCA_001517045.1 Pseudotsuga menziesii | reverse complement strand
TATATATATATATATATATATATAAACATTAAATATGAATATTAATTATTTATATCAATATCAATAATCAATAATTAATATTAACATATATTAATATCAATAATTAATAATTACTAATAGAAATGATTAATTAATTAATTAGAAAAATAAAAATATGTATCCTTTGGTTTGAAAAGGCACGATAAGGCTTATATAAAGGCCTGTAATTGTAAATCATCATCATTCATCTCCAATATTCATTTTATATTTTCAAGATGGAGTTATTTTCCATTAGTTGATTATTCACTTGAGTAATCCTTGACAATATCTAAATACAGATATTACATTGGTATTAGAGTGAATCTGACTCTGACTTATGGCCAAAATTGTCAAGGTTTCATTGAATTTAGGTCTTTGATCTCATAGTGGATTTTTGTCATCCATATTCGGAGTTTCTCTGGTAAAAATTGGGTTTTGACCAAAAATTGGCATTGGCCATTCGAATTTCATTGAAAAAATATTAATTCCAATCCAAATATGAAGCATAGACCAAGAGGGAAAAATGAAGAAGGAAAAAGAATTATGTGCGAGAGAAAGAAAACAAAAAGTGCGAAAAGTTAAAGAATATAATTCATAAAACCACACATAGTTTTATGAAATAGCCCATGGTTTTACTTACTATATTTAAATTATAAATAGGTTTTATAAAGTATGCTTTAAGGACAAAGCATCATAAACCAAAAAGTTATATATATATATATATATAAACATTAGATAGCAATATTAATTATTAATATTAATAATTAATAAATAGAAACAATTAATTAATTAATTAGGAAAAAAGTAAAGAGATGCACCCTTTCATTTAAAAAGGCACAATAAAGCTTATATAAAGCCCTACCAATGTAATTGTAAATCATTAGCATTCATCTTCAATATTCATTTTATGTTTTCAATATGGAGCTATTTCCCATTGGTTGATTATTCACTTGAGTAATCCTTGAAAATATCCGGATACATATATTACACGTTTTATGAGTTTGAAGTTACTTCCCTAGTGGGGGGGAGCTCTCTAAACCATGGTTAATGAAAGTAAAATAACTAAGTCAATAGAGGGGTCCCACCTTCATGGTTCCCCTCCTATGACCTAGCAATTAAATCTAAAGCATGGGACCCCTCGCCCCCACCATTTTTGGGTTCTCTTACCCAAGGAACCCCTTGCCTCCTCTTTTGGGTTACTTTCCTATAAAAGGAACCCCTTGCCTCCTCTTTTGGGTTATCATTTGCTACTCTTTCACTCCTTTCTCTTATGCTCTCTTGATCTCATTTTTCTCAAAGAGAAGCGAGCTATTGAAATTTCTAGCAATTGTTGTTTTGATTAATGATAATACATATTTGGAGGAGATTGGTGTACTTGGTTCTTGGATGAGGTAAGATTGTACCATTTAGTCTTTCACATTTGCATTTGTGGATCTCAAGCAAAGTGTTTTTCTTGAGAATAATATTGTGATACTCTTATTACATGTTATGTGAGTGGTCTTCTTAGCATTTGAGAAGTTCATGGACTTTTAGTTTGAATAGATGACTTCTCATTTATTTACTTAGATCTCTCACACCTCTCGCTTTGTGAAGTTATATTTGTTGCAGGTTACCAAGGCTTTGAGAGTGGGATTCCCGGGTGGGAGACACCCCATTTTTCAAACAACTAAGAAGAACCCAACTTAGTTTTTATTTAGACTAACTTTTCTTGCTGCAGATTTGAACTTTTAGTCCCTAAAAAACAACCATTTCCAACACTAATTCATTGCTGGTTTTTGTTAATTTTTTGGTTGATTTTTCATATGTAAATGTTTGATGTGTTTAAAATATAATTTCGAGCATATTTGTAGATATTATGCTTGCTATTTTGCAGGTTTTTCCCATTTCAAGGGGAGGTTTTGCCAAAATTTGGCTAGAACTAAGTGCAAAAAGTTCCATGTCAAAACCATTCAAAAGCCCCTTACCAAAAGGGCCCAAAAGGTCTCTCTTCTTCCTATCTCAACTCTATTCAATCTATTTTGTTATAATAGAACCAAGATAGTCTCTTGGGTCTAACTTCTCATTTTCCTTTCAAGTAAATATTGTATTTTACTTCAAATTTTTAGCCACCCATTGCATGCAAAGGTAGTTGGGTTTTCCCACCCTTACATTGCAAGAGAGGAAGGGATATAATTTAATTAGTCAAATATTTTTTTAAGCCACTCATTGCATGCTAATATAGTAGGGCTCTGCCCACTCTTGCATTGCAAAAGAAGAAGGGATATGATTACTTTCAATTCTTTGTTACATAAAAATTGTTTTTTTTGCCCACCTTTTCCCTTCGGAAAGAGGTTTGAATGACTAGATTAAAAGTTTATTTATTTATTTCATTTGTTATTTTTGTCCACACCTTGTGATGTAGTGACTTTTAAAGGCTGAAAAAAAATGAATAAATGCAGGGATTTTTTAGGGTCATAACTTTTGACTTGGTTATTCATTGGCCTCAAATTTAATAGGAAGTTGTATTTCGAAGTGTTCAATGCAGCGTTCGATCAGATCCTTTTGATTGGAGTTTTTTCTGATATTTTTCCGAGGACAAGTTCCTTCATATAAGGCCTCAAATTGAGGTTTTAGTGTTTGGCGAGAATTTTTTAAATTTGTAATTAATAGATATCTCTCAGCTTGTAAACCTAATTAGAAAAGTGAGTTGACAAATAGTGTCTCTCTAGTTAGCATATAGTTGGTGTTTAGTTTCATAGCCATGTGAGAATTTTCTAAAATTAGCAATTTTCAAAAATCTTAGATAGTAGTTATAAAGGGATGGACCTTCATTGTAATAGTTAGGATGGAGAATGAATAAAAATATACTTATTCTTTCCACTCTCATGTGTTTGCATGGTTTTTAGATCTTGTGAATTGAATGAAAGCTTATTGGCTGCATCATCTGGTATTAGAGTAGGAAGATGGATGGGAGAGAAAGAGGAAGAGCATGTCTTGCTTAGATGCGTAGAGATATGCAAAACCTCCAAAGGCAAGTAGCATATCTTACAGACATGTTGGTGACTCAAAGGATAATACGAAGAGAAGCGTCTGATGAAGAGACAAACAAATGAGGTGTAGATCAACATACAAAACATGAAGAAGAAGTAGAGCACATACCTTTTGAAGAAAGGATGCTCATGGCTCTAGAAGGGAGAAATGATGGGATCCAAATAGAAGTTTCAGACTATGCAGGGAGTCTTAAACCAGAGGAGTTAATAAATTGGTTAAACTACATGGAAATTTTTTTGGAATGGAAGCCTATGGCATAAGAAAAGAAGATGAAATGTGCAGCACAAACTTGAAGGGCCACGCCATGATATGGTGGGATCATGTGCAAAAGAAAAAACAAAAAAACAAAAATCCAAAATAAAGACCTGGGATAAGATGGGAAAAAAGTTGTTAGATTTTTTTTTTTGCCAGACTATGCACAAACCTTTTTTTGTAAATTTCAGAATTTGAAGCAAAACCTGTCTACTATGGAGGAATTTAGACATGATTTTTATCAGTTGTCCATTCATGTGGATCACTAGGAAAATGATGAGCAATTGGTTGCAAGGTATGTGAACTGTTTGAAATTTTCTATTGAATATGAATTGAGCATGCATAGGGTTCGCGACGTGGAAGAGGCATACCGGTTAGCCTTAAAGGACAAGGAAAAACAAAAACAAAAATTTGCTCAAAGGGACAGAGGAGAAAGGATGGGCACATTGTTTGCCTCATGGGGTGGTTTTAATTATGGAAGAGGTGAATCATGCCAAGGAGCTGAAAAAGCAGAAGGTACTAGACAAGGTAACCTGATCCAGCCATGAGAAAGAGGATTGGAGAGGGGTAGAGGATACAATGGTGGAAGAGGAATACCTTATTGGTGTTTTAGGTTTGGTGCAGGAAAAATATTAAGGGCGAAATTTAACCCAAGGGAGAAATTAAAGGGGTTTTAAGAAAATAGTGGGCTAATTTTTAATATAAGAATAGTTTTTAAAATTTTACACATTATCCCAATAATTATTAAATGAACCCTTACCCTCCAAAAAATCGTCAATCATGTATTGCAGGAAAATAGTGATTTTGTCAAGTTTAAATTGGTTAAAATAGTGAATTCGTCATCACATTTTCAGCAATGGAGGTACATAGGTTTGAGTTCGCCCTGCATTTGCATCTATGGAGGCACATAGGTTTGATTTCACCCCAGATGTTTCCATTTGAAATCATGAGGACTGATTTTTCCCCAATATTTTTCGAGTTTGCCCCTCATTTTTCCATTTGAACATCGATTTTTCCATTTAGCTCGACCCCAATTTTTTCATTTAGCTTGACCCCTGATTTTTCCATTTAGATCGACCCTTGATTTTTCCATTTGAACATAGATTTTTCCATTTGAACAACAATGGAGATGAGGAGTTGTTAGCTTGACCCCAATTTTTTTTAGTAATGGAGGTATGGATGGGATATGCATCGTAGGGTTGAATTCGCATGAAAAATCGGGGAAAATGTGGACAATGAAATGGTTTATGAACGAATTTGTATCTATAAAATGCCTCAAGGATCAATAATTCATTTCTAGAAAAACCCACATGAAGAATCATCTTGGCACTTTGAAGTTTGCATGTAACTTGATTTCACTGCAATTTGACAGTGGCCGTTGCTGACAGGAATCAACGTTCCTTGGGTTCTACAATTTGAGGTGAGTGAGCCATGGTATGTACATATGGAACTTTTACAAGCTTATAGTAGGCATAACAATAACAGGTGTTCAAATTCTTTTTGCATTTATGTACCTAGTGCAGACAGTCTTTCTCATGTTTGTTTTCATTATGAATATGTAATATTAAGATTTGTTTTAAATTTCCCTATAGAACGTAAATGTCTCTAAATTATTTTGCAATTTTTATCTGGGGAGTCATTCTTAAGTCTTGATGCTGAGTTTTTCGGGATTCCAAGTCACTCCTGAATGATCATGTCCTGAATTACTCCCATGTCCAAGTCTAAAAACCTTTGGTTTAATATAGATTGCAATTTTTTGGTTTCAAGTAACAACAAAGACAACGAGATTTGAATTTACTTCTTAGTCTAGGCACCAAATTCATAATCCATACCTTGTGCCTAATTCATAATCCAAACCTTCATAAGGAGCTTTCTATAACAAAGTGCATTCATTTTTCTACTTAACATTAGATGATATGTATGATGTAATGAATATATACTCCTCCACATGCAACCTAAGTGGCTTTGTGGAAATTGGGTGTCAAATTTAGGACAGAGATAAGTAAATGGATAGTAGACAAGATAAGTTAGATCTCGAACAAGGAGAAACAAGATGACGCTCTCAAGAAGCAAATTCAATACATTATGGAATACTTGGTCAACTACGTGGCTAGCAAGGATGATCATAACTCTGGTTATATCTTAGTGTTAATAAATTTTGTAAAATGTTGTAACCATGCTAATCCTTAAAAAACCCCTGTTTTTGCTATTTTGAAAGAGCCAATCTGCAGAATCCTTATTTGCAGTATGTTCTAAATCTTTAAGCTCACTTTTTCTAGCATTCCTACCAATTGTTAAATTAGGGATGTTGCTTCAAAGTTACTAGCATAAGGAAAATCAAAAGGGGCAGGAATCTCTTCATGCTTTGGAGTTCAAAGGTTCAAGTACCTATAAGGTATGTGAGGTTCTTTCCTCTACAATGCATTAATAACGTTTCCAAGGGAAGAGAGTGACAAGTTTATAGATTTTGCTTCTTCCATAGTTTGGCCACTAGCCCACGTCTTAAGAATACGTTCGCTTCCACCTAAATAAACCATCCACAACTTGCTTGTTATGGTGTATGCATCATCATCCCTCGAACCTCCAATGACATTCTGATCAAGCTGAAATGAGGAACAACTCCCATCAAGAAAAGCTTCCTAGTCTACATTTTCTTTACCAATTTCTGAAAAAGTAAATTTCCTAGTAAGTGAAATTCTATTCAAACGTGCCTAAATACTTCTAACCTTTAGTGTTATATCTATATGTTTACCTATAATACATATCTTTTTTATTACAAAGATGAAAAGAATTTTTCTATGCTTTAAGATTTTGCTGAGGATATCATTCAGAAAAACCACTACACACAATTTAGTAAACATTACTGCAACTCACCTATGTGACCTGCTTGAAGCCTCATTGATGGTGGTCCATGCAGTAGATATTGATCGTATTCCTAGATGGTACAATTGAAATGATTACTTGAAATCCATTACTACAACCTCGTGTAAATTTTCAATCTCCACACCACTTGGTGCATACATTTGAATTGAAAGGCTATACTGAAACTAGAAAAGTTCATCAATTTATTCAAATCTTCAAAGAGGGATTCACAGATTAGAAAATCTAATTCTACATAGCCATAAACCAGAGTGCGTGTTGTGAGCCACTGTATGTACATATGGAACTGTTACAACAGGCATAACAATAACATATGTTCAAATTATTTGTGCATTTATGCACCTAATGCAGTTAGTCTTTTTCATGTTTGTTTTCATTATGAATATGCAAGATTAAGATATGTTTTGAACTTTCCTACTGAATGCAAATGTCTCTAAATTATTTTGTATTTTTTTATCTGGGAGTCATTCTTAAGTCTTGATGTTGAGTTTTTTGGGTTTCCAAGTCACTCCTGAATGATCATGTCCTGAATTACTCCCAAGTCCAAGTCTAACAACCTTTGGTTTAATATAGATTGCAATTTTTTGGCTTCAAGTAACAACAAATACAACAAGATTTGAATTTAATTCTTAGTCTAGGCACTAAATTCACAATCCAGTCCTTCAAAAGATGTATTCCATGCTTTTCCATGTCTAATAAGGATGTATTGGATCAACCAACCTTTAATAAAACTTGTTTTCCCATGTTGGACAATCCTTATAGTTGATTGTTGGATATGAATTTAGAGACAATACCTTGTCCGATACATTAATAAATCTAATTTATTTTTTCCCTTTAGGAATAAGCTTGACTAACCCCACATTTAACTTGTGACCCTGTTGCAGCTGCAACTGTTTTCCCCAAATTTTCAAATTTTGGTCCCCCTCATGATTTAATGTTGCTTTGAATCGTTTGGGTCCATGAATTTTTGGGTCATGCTTTAATTTCAGAGATTAACTCTTGTCCTATTTTCAGAAGTTGCTTATGTTTGTAATGACTGTGGGTCGCGGATTTTGGAGTCTGTTTTATTTTGCTAGTCAAAGATGATTCGGACCAATTGTCCTTTGTAAAACCGCTATTTCGGAGGTGAAACATTTTCGACCGTTGCCAAATTTTAAAGTTTTTTTTAACACTTATCATTTTTATTGATTCAAGGCTCTTGTCTGTTCGTCTTCCACCGTTGCAGCTCCCAAAGCAGCTAAGCACCTGAAATGTAAGTGCTCCGCCCACCGATGCGTGTCGGTTTCTGGTCGTGTGTCTGTAGCCTTTTCTCTTCCGCCGTTGCGGCTGTGCCAATCACTTGTCGTCCGATGTCGATGTCTTTTTGATTTTCGACTAGAAACTTTCCTGCCCACATTTTAGGTCATAACTTTTCCGACTCCGATAGGCTTAAATGGTTTCAGAGTGCTCGTCGCCTGTTGAGACCCGCTTATGCAGCTTTAAATAAGTCTACCCGGCCAATGTTTTTGTGTTTCAAGCCACCGATGAGTTTCCTCTTCCCTCCGTTAGTGAGTTTTTCAAGCCCATGTGTGTACGAGACAGTGGCGACGGCACCTGTTAAGGTTCCAGAACTGGAATGCAGTGCATGACCTCTCTTGATGATTACTCGTTTTATAAATGTAGTTTGATTTTATTGAAAATTCAGTCCCAATGAATGATAGATGTCGTTTAATTGCAGGTGGAATTAGGAGATTGTTCAGAGTACTGTGGTGCGAAGGTATAGCTGGGAGATAGGTGGCAGAAGGGAGCTGGGCAGTTTTGGCAAAGGTCGAACTGAAACCGACAGGATCGCAAGGAGGGCAAGCGAAGTAGAAGGCAAAATCAATAGCAACAAAGGCATAGACCTGAAAGGTCTGTCAGTTACTCAGCGGATCATGAGTGCACACATAAAAGATAAAAAATAGGGATATGAAATGTTTTGAGGGACCGAAAGGTCACATGTTTGGGGGCAGCCCAAGCGCTCAACTGTTTTAGTTTAAATATTTGAAAGTTAGAACTTACAGGGGCTTTTTTCTAGGAAAAAACTTGTAAACTATTGTTTGTAAGAGGAACTATGTAGTTTTACAACCAGAAATTGCAAATTTTGCCTATTGGAGAAAGTGCTATGTGGAATGCCTCAATGTGATTTAATGAACGATGTTGAATGGGAACTATTTCGTTTTCGACTGTGTTTCATGGACTGTGAGAACGTTCTAACTTTCTGAACCTATGTTCTTGTCTGAATGTTCTCTAGTATATTCTGTGATGTTTTCCACTGTGAGTAATGGGATTTTTAACTGGTGATGAGCTATCTTATCATGTATACTTTCATTCATGTTTATATGTTTGGTTATAAGAACAACTATCTGTGATTTTCCATAACACATGGACAGTAATGCATTACTCATGAATTAATACCTAGCTCTCTAGAGATAGCTTAGTTAGTATTTACTTTCTTGCAATATATGTGATTTAGATGCTTGGGAGTTTAAGACGAGAGGTAAGAACCTGCGCATCACATTGTGAAGACTCCTTGCACTCTTTATTACTTCGCATGTTAGGTAGGCACTTGCATATCATAATTTAAATAAAAAATACAGAAATATACACGGTGGACCGGGCCGCAACTGGTAAAATATTTATTTTTGTTACTTGAGCTACGGTAGCCGGACCACAAACTGGACATATTCCCTACACCAAATAGTCACGGGCTAATTGGGAACGTCGACTGGGGAGAATACCTTGCTGTTGCAGCCTGCGAATTCCCAGGCCTCAACAGTTTCTGGCGCTAGAAGGAGGGACGCCAGTGCATGGCTGGCCGAGGAAACCCATTTTCCTGAGACTATTCCACCGGTAACAGTTCAGAAAGCAGTGGGATTCATAATCTAATTCCGGAAGAAGGAGGTAGAGAACATTTGTTTTCTGTTGACAAAGAAGTTGTTAATAATATGAGAAGACACACTAGGGAATATGTGAAGAAGATCGAAGGATTGCTGATCATCCCTGAATTGCCTAGAAGAGAATATAAAAGGAAGGATCGTCCTATATTGGAAGACTCAGTGTTGGTTGAGGATTGGGAAGAACTTGTAGAAAAAGCCTTACAGGAAGTGGTAGTGCCTTTGAATCAAGAAGGATCGGATACTCCTCACAGTTCTCCTACTCACACTCCTGTTTTCTCACCTCCTCACTTTCCACCCAGACTCATGGCAGGTGTAAACGCCAATCAACCACCCAACCCACCGAATCCACCACCTGCCTGGAGGGCCAGATCACCTTTAAACCTACCACCTCCATTGCATGATTTACCTCAATCCTTTGAAAAGATGCTGCCCAAATTCGACCCAAGTGAGAAGATACTAGTAGATGACCACCTGCAAAGTTTTTATTTGGCAATAGAAGGGTTAAGGGCTGGGGAGTATGAGGATGTAGTTTGTAGACTATTCCCGCACACCCTTAAAGGAGCTGCAACATCATGGTATTTTGGTTTTCCTGCAAACTCTATCCCTGATTGGGATACCTTCAAGAGGATATTTAGAAGTAAGTACACGACCCAAAAGACTCATGCAGCCCTCATGAAAGGACTATGCACCTTAAAGAAAGAGAGAAAGGAGAAGGTGCACAGCTTCACTCAAAGATTTGCAGCGTACCTCAATAATTTTTCTCAAGCTGAAATACCTTCGGATAAAGTCCTGATTGAATATTATACCTCGGATTTAGGACCCGAGCTGGCCATGTTCGCCAAAATGAAGGCCAAGCCCACTTTAGCAGAGACTTATGAGGAGGCAGAAAAGGTAGAGGCTGAAAGAGAAAGTATCGAAAATTATCCCGAATGGTCAGGAGAGAAAATTGTGGGAAGGAAAGCCTTGTTGTTTACTAAGCCTAAGGAAGAGCAATCATTAGATTTTGAAAGAATGGCAAAAATGATGCAGAAGCTTTCTAACAGAATCATAGACTTGGAAAAAGAAAAGGAAGCTCAAAAGTTCTACAAGCCCTATTTCAAGAAAAGGGAGGATAACAATCAATCCCAACCTCCTCCGCACAATTCGGCATCTATGAATTTAATAGAGGTAGGGATGGACAATTTTTGCACTTTCCACCAACAACCCCACTTTGAAAAGAATTGTCCTCAATGACGTTGGTTATGAATCAGCTGTTGGATTCTAAATTAACAGAAGATGGAGATGAAGAAAGAAAAGACAGTAACACGTCAACGAAATAACAAGAAGATGAGACCATGGTTCTGTGGAACTCTGTTTCGTTATTCGATGCTGAGGAAGAAAGGAATTGGGGATACGAGGATGTCATGGAAACGAACTTAACAACAAGGAGCCAAGGGTCGGCTAAAGAAAACAGTCTCATGCTCCCAAAGATTAAAAGGCTTCAGAAAAATGTTAAGAAATTTCAAAATAATTCCTCAGCTGATAAAATTCCCGAATTCACCATTGCCAGCCAAGATCCTAGGCAGAATGATACGTTTGCCAAGCCCCATGAAGAAAAAAATGAATGTTGATAAGCCGCATCCTACCGAACTACAGATGGATTATGATATTGTGGAAGATATAAAGAAGGTAAGGGCGAATATCTCATTATTTGAAATGTGTAAGGTGCCGCAGCAGAAAGAAAAACTTTTGAAAGTGCTTGAAGCATCAGAGGAGAGGCTGCCCACTGACAATAAACCCAAGGAAGAAGAAAAAATCGGGGAAGCAAGCATTTGGGGTAAGTCTAAGAACAAGAATCGACCTTTCCTTCTCACTTTTGAAATTTTTAATCACAACATACATAATTGCCTGGTAGACTCAGAGGCATCAGTTAACGTCATGCTAATATCAGTCTGTAAAAGGATAAATGGGCAGTCTAAGCCATCCACTTGGAGGGTTGTTCAGTTGGATAGGAAGAATATGAAAGTAATTGGGGAAATGGAGGATGTCCTAGTCCTCCTATCTTCAAATGATAAAGTGTGCCAAGTTATTGATATCGTGGTGGCCGACATACCAGACGCTTATGGGCTTGTTCTGAGCAGAGACTGGTCTGAAAAACTAAACGGATATTTTGCCTCGGATTGGTCGCATCTGTGGCTGCCGTATAAAGGAAGCCCAAATCAAATTAAAATTTTGAAGGAGCTCACATGAAATACAACGTTACTCAACTTGAGGAAAAGAACGAACCAGTGGATTCTGTGTTGGGAAATTACTTTATTGAATTGGAACCAGAAAATTACCAAGCAGAAGAAGCCAGCAACACGTCAGACGCTCAGCCTGATCTCCTTCGATTTTCACAGGCTGATGAAATCGACTGTAAAATAGTAAACTTAGCGGTAGGAGTAGATTCTCGTGCAGCAGTTACCGATTTATGGACATTGTTTTTTGATGGGTCTAAGACGTTAGAAGGGTCATGGGTCGACTGTGTCCTGATCGACCCCAAGAAGAATAAACATTTTCTTTCATGTAGATTAGAGTTTGAATGTACAAATAACACATCTGAGTATGAAGCGTTGGTGCAAGGTTTAAGGAAAGCAATCGAATTAAAGGTAAGTAATCTGAAAGTTTTTGGAGACTCTGAAATAATTGTAAAATAGATTCGTAATCAAATACATTGTATTTATCCTCACTAAAAAGCTTATCAAAATGAGGTATGCGACCTACTCAAATGTTTTAACACATTTAATATTATATCAATTCCAATAATTAAAAATGCAGCAGCTGACTTGTTGGCCACATCAGCTACTAGGCTTGTGCCTACTAATAATCGATGCTCTGTTGAATTGCTTTTCAAGCCCTCAGTCCCTGATATGATTACCAACCTACGAGTGTTCGACAATGATCAACCGATTATAGAATGCTTAACAAATGACGAGGTATTTAAAGGGGCGGTTATAGATGATGAAGAACATCAGGCCGAGTTGAAATATGATAATTTCATCCCTAAAGGAGTCAGAACCTTAGAACGGATGTTTGATTTAAATGAACAATTTATAAGACCAACAAATGTGAAGACTCACAGCTCATCTCTACAGTTCGAATTGATAAATTTAGGGACCGAGACAAATCCTAAATATGTGAATCTTGGCAAATGCTGTTCACCAGCAGAAAGAGATATGTTCATCAGTCTTTTTAATCAATATAAAGATGTTTTCGCTTGGACATACAAATATTTGAAGACATATGACACCAGCATCATCCAGCATGTTATCCCCATCAAATCTGGCATCAAACCTTATCAACAACCTTTAAGGAAAATGCATCCAAAATTGGAACCTCTGATCCAGAGTGAAGTTAAGAAATTATTGGATGCTAGAATCATTTTTAAGGTCAGACACTCTGAATGGGTCTCAAATTTGGTACCAGTGAGGAAAAAATATGGAGAAATCAGGCTATGTGTGGATTTCAAGAATTTAAACTGCACTTCAGATAAAGATAATTATCCTGTTCCACCCATGGAGCAACTAGTACAAATGGTCTCAGGTTCTGAACTATTTTCTTCATTAGACGAATTCTCAGGCTACAATCAAGTATTAGTAGCCGAAGAAGACAGATTGAAGACAACATTCAGGACCAGGTGGGGAACCTTCGCTTACTGAAGAATGCCCTTTGGGCTCATAAACGCTGGAGCTACATTCCAAAGAGCTATGGTCATAGCATTTTAGGTTTGATTGGCCGTAGTGATTTAGTATACCTCGATGATATTATGATATTCTCAAAGAGGAGAGAAGAACATGTGTTTCATCTAAGGCAAATTTTCAAACCCTGTCAAAAATATGGTATCTCACTCAATCCCAAGAAGTGTGTGTTCGTTGTTACAGAGGGTAAGTTGTTGGGTCACATAGTTTCAAAGAAGGGACTCTCTATAGACCTAGAAAGGATCAAGGTCATTGAACAGATCCCTTTGCCCCATAATAAAAAGGGGATGCAATCATTTATGGGAACAATAAATTTCGTACAAAGATTTGTGCCAGATTTCGCTTAGATTGTTAAACCGCTGCAGCAAATGGTGAAGAAAAGTGTAAAATTCAAGTGGATTGAGATTGAGAAGAATGCATTCAGCAAGATTAAAACTGCTATTGCGCACGCACCCTCCCTAAAAATCCCGGATTTCGATAAAGATTTTATTCTTTATACTTTTGCATCTGATGATTCACTAGCAGCCATGCTTACTCAGAAGGAAGACAGGGGGGATGAATTCCCAATATCTTTCATGAGCACTGGTCTACAAGGGGCTGAATTAAATTACCTGGCTATTGATAAACAAGCTTATGCAGTATTCAAAGCAGTGAAACAATTCAGGCCCTACATATTAAAAAATCGAACCAAGGTGATCGTCCCATACCCAGCTGTGAGGTCCCTTTTTGTACAGAAGGAGTTATGAGAAAGAAGGGGTAATTGGGTAACAGCTCTTCAAGAGTATGACCTCGAGTTCAAGCCAGCTTCTATAGTTAAAGGGCAAGGGTTGTGCAAACTAATGACTGAAAATGGAAACAATGAAGAACATGCTTGGGAAGAAGAAGCTGAGTTACATTTGATAGATGTATGTCCTCTGTTCACAGCCCCCAAATCTTGGTATAGAGACCTCGTGCATTACCTTCAGACAGGATTGTTGCCAGAACATTGGAATTCTAAGCAAAGAAGAGCGTTGCGTCTTAAATCAGCCTCCTATCAAATTGTTGAAGGAATATTATTCAGAAAAAATTACGACGGAGTTCTTCTTAGATGTTTAGAGAAAGAAGATGCGAAGAAGGTAATGACATATTTGCATGACGGGTCTGCTGGGGGACATTTTTCGGGAGATACTACACCTCACAAAATTCTCAGAGCTGGTTACTCCCACACTTTTCAAAGATGCACATGCCCATGTCAGGAAGTGTGACATTGTCAAAGATGTAGTGGAAGACAATCTAAAGCAGCTGGACTACTGAAGCCTGTGATGATCATGGAGCCGTTCGAGCAATGGGGGTTGGATATTATTGGGGAGATGAAGCCGAACTCTTCCCTACAACACAAGTATATTCTGACCGCAACCGACTACTTCAGTTGCTGGGTTGAAGCCATCCCACTGCGCAAAATAAATGAGGATGCGGTCATCAACTTCTTGCAGGACCATATTATGACCAGGTTTGGAGTTCCAGTTTCTTTAGTCTTTGATAATGCTACTTACTTTTCATTGATTAAATTAACTACTTTCGCTCATGAGAAAGGAATAAAGTTGCATTATTCTTCTAATTACTATCCACAAGGAAATGGCTTGGCTGAATCTACTAACAAAAATCTGATTAGAATTTTAAAGAAGACTGTGATAGAAAACCAGATGAGTTGGCACTCAGCGCTACCAAATTCCCTTTGGGCTGATAGAGTCACCCCCAAGTCTTCGATAGGAATGTCTCCATATACCCTTGTGTATGGTAAAGAATCCATTCTCCCCCCCAATGTCATGCTACCCTCTTCCATAATAGCTCAAGAGTCTAGAGGGTCGGATAATGAAGTCTTGCAAATGAGGATATATAATCTCATGAAAGCAGAAGAGGCTCAATCTAGAGCCATATAGCACTTTAAGCAACAACAAGAGGTAATAAAGAGATGGTTTGACAAACACAAGGCATGGACAAAAGACTTTGAAGTGGGAGATTTGGTTCTCAAGTGGGACCACCCCCATGATGAGAAAGGAAAACACACAAAATTCCAGCAGTTGTGGGTAGGTCCTTTCCAGATTACGGCAAAGATTGGCCCTTCAACTTATAGGTTGCAAGATTTACAAGGGTGGGAAGAGAACTTACTAGTAAATGGATTAGTTCTCAAGCCCTATTTTTCCTGAGTTTTGTTTGTGTTCTTCTATCTTGTATATAAATAATCTAGCTTGGCCATCTTTTGAGTCATAAATTTCAGTCTTGTTTTAGTTTAAATTTCACTGATTTCAATAAAGGAAGCAAACCCTCGGTTGCATGGGTAACATCAAAAGTTTGGAATGACTAAAGCTCTTGAGTGTAAAGACTGTATATTGCCATTTATCTAAAAGAACTTCTTCCATTTTAGCAGTTCTCTCAAATAGCTATGTGCGCATTGAAGTCCTGCTTAACCCTTGTGAAATAAACCAGAATCAAAGGGTCTGGAATACTATTTTGAGGCTCCATCCATGTCACATTAAAATGTCCTAGGGAGTGACAACAAAGGGCCCATGGAAAGAAGTACGGTAAATAGTATATTAGATACAAATGATCCCGTGCCAAGAAATGAATGCCAAAAGGCAGATAAGAGTCAAAAACTCCTATGAAAGCATGATATATCAAAACAAATGCTGAACCATATAAGTACTAAATTTCAGAGGTGAAACAGTTTCGACCGTTGCAAAATTTTAAAGTTTTTTTTAACACTTAGCATTTTGATTGATCAGAGGCTGTTGTCTGTTCGTCTTTCGCTGTTGTGGCTCCCAAAGCAGCTAAGCACCCGAAATGTAAGTGCTCCGCCCACCGATGTGTGTCGGTTTCTGGTTGCGTGTCTGTGGCCTTTTCTCTTCTGCCGTTGCGGCTGTGCCAATCACTTGTCGTCCGATGTCGATGTCTTTTTGATTTCTGACTGGAAACTTTCCTACCCACATTTTAGGTCATAACTTTTCCGACTCCGATAGGCTTAAATGGTTTCGGGGTTCCCATTTCCTGTTGAGACCAGCTTATGCGGCTTTAAATAAGTCTACCCGATCGATTGTTTTATGTTTCAAGCCACCGATGAGTTTCCTCTTCCCGCCATTAGTGAGTTTTTCAAGCCCATGTGTGTACGAGACAGTGGCGATGGCACCTGTTAAGGTTCCAGAACTGGAATGCAGTGCACGACCTCTCTTGATGATTACTTGTTTTATAAACGTAGTTTGATTTTATTGAAAATTCAGTCCCAATGAATGATAGATGTCATTTAATTGTAGGTGGAATCAGGAGACTATTCAAACTACTGCGGCGCGAAGGTATAGCTGGGAGATAGGTGGCAAAAGGGAGCTGGGCAGTTTTGGCAAAGGTCGAACCGAAACCGACAGGATCGCAAGGAGGGAAAGTGAAGTAGAAGGAAAAATCAATAGCAACAAAGGTGCAGAACTGAAAGGTCTGTCAGTTACTCAGCGGATCATGAGTGAGCACAGAAAAGATAAAAAATAGGGATATGAAACGTTTTGAGGGACCGAAAGGTCACACGTTTGGGGGCAGCCCAAGTAGTCAACTGTTTTAGTTTAAATATTTGAAAGTTAGAACTTACAGGGGCTTTTTTCCGGGAAAAAACTTGTAAACTATTGTTTGTAAGAGGAACTATTTCGTTTTACAACCAGAAATTGCAAATTTTTCCCGTTGGAGAAAGTGCTATGTGGAATGCCTCAATGTGATTTAATGAACGATGTTGAATGGGAACTATTTCATTTTCGACTGTGTTTCATGGATTGTGAGAACGTTCTAACTTTCTGAACCTATGTTCTTGTCTGAATGTTCTCTAGTGTATTCTGTGATGTTTTCCACTGTGAGTAATGGGATTTTTAACTGGTGATGAGCTATCTTATCATGTATACTTTCATTCATGTTTATATGTTTGGTTATCAGAACATCTATCTGTGATTTGCCATAACACATGGACAGTAATGCATTACTCATGAATTAATATCTAGCTCTCTAGAGATAGCTTAGTTAGTATTTACTTTCTTGCAATATATGTGATTTAGATGCTTGGGAGTTTAAGATGAGAGGTAAGAACCTGCGCATCACATTGTGAAGACTCCTTGCACTCTTTATTGCTTCGCATGTTAGGTAGGAACTTGCATATCATACTTTAAATAAAAAATACAGAAATATACATGGTGGACCAGGCCGCAACCGGTAAAATATTTATTTTTGTTACTTGACCTACGATAGTTGGACCGCAAACCGGACGTATTCCCTACACCAAACAGTCACGCGCTAATTGGGAACATCGACTGGGGAGAATCCCTTGCTGTTGCAGCCTGTGAATTCCTAGGCCTCAACAGACCCATATGCTCCACTTCCAAATTTTCTTAAATATCCTTAAAATATCATTATTAATAATGTCCAAAGGCTCATATAAAGTCACAAGGATGCACCTAGAATCTTAGGAGATCTTCCCTCAACCATATCCTGGAAAGCCTAAAGAATCTAAACTTTATCCAAAGGTCAAGACAAGAGAGAGTTCTCAAATTTGGGTACATAGGAAGAACAACTTTCCTAATGAGTTTTTTTTCCTCATCTTGAGTGACATCACAATCTCATGAAGAAAATATTTTTTGGAATTGAAATTAAAAGTAAACACTTATTTTATGCACATCCATTTGAACTCCACCAGAATATTTGAGAACCATTATTTGTAATTCTTCATAATATTACTTTAATTCTAAGTACTCAATACATTTTAGTGTCATCATTGTTGTACTTTCCATAGTTATATGTGGCACCTTTATATCCATATTTTTCAAATGTTCTAAATTTACACTCCAAGGTTCCAACTTGATTTCTCTTTGAAAATCATGAGGATCATTTTCTAATTTATTTCTAAATTGGTTGAGATGAAATACATAATGTTGTTGATTAGATTTAACAAACAAAATAACCATTGGAAAATTTCCTTTCCCTCAGATAAATAACCATTGACATTTGAGACAAATTATTTTGACTATTTCACTTGGAAGGAGTGTGGAGAGTTCGAGTCATGTGGCTATTGAATTTGAGTTTGTTTGGCATGAGGAGGAAGAGATACAATATGAAATTATCCGCATCTAAGAATTAGAGAAAAATTAGGATTGAAGTTTTGTTTGAATTTTTCTTTGTTGCAAATTTATATACACGGGCATGCTACAAGTTATTTATAACATAAAATGACCACTTTTGTGCTCTTTTGGCACAATGAAAACCATTGGATTCTGTGCTTTCATGGACTTGGGTAGGATAATCTTGAAGTTTCTACTTTTGAGAAGCAAATGGAAAGAAATGAGGTCTTTTTTGTGCTAAGAAATTGTTGTATGTACATTCAATATGTATATGTTATATGCTTTAAATAGAAAATGACTAGGATTAGAGATTTCTATTCAAGACACCATTTTTTGGGGTGTGGATGTGGTGCATGTGTTGGATTCTAGATTGTGGGGGCAGTTTATTTGGAAAAATAGGGGGCAATAACTGCTTGGTTTCTTTGTTACTGAATGATAATGGTGAGGTTGGGGGAAATTTGGGTCACCATATGTGTTAGAGAAAGAAATGTTATCACATTCCCCATATTCTCCAAGGTTTCAAAATTCATATGATGTAAGAGGGGCAGCATGAGAAGGATGGCTCTCGGTATTGCCTCAGGAATCTTAAATGATTTTATTGCTACCAAGGTTGTAGCAAGTGTTATGAAGTTCTATCATCACGTGGTTATGTACAAGCAAATTTGCACAATAATTAGAGCCAAACCAACCCTTGTCATAGTTGGTCAGCCTATCCAATTAGAGTAGTGCTTTTCTATCCATATAGGGGTTTCTATGAAGGTCATACACATCAATATTATATGAAAATATACATCAATAATTAATACAACAACATACTAAAACTCCCTCTTTTAGCGTCCTAAAATAGTTTAGGGCTAGGGTTATTCCAGGAAGTGAATTTAAATGGTTGAGATTAAGTCTTAGGAGTGATTGTAGCACAAAATTAAATGGAAAGAATTTCGTTTTGAGTGAAGAAAGGATCAAAACAAGAACAAAGAACTACTAACCATTTTCCAACAATTAAATCTTTAACAACCAAAGAACATATAAATAGTATAAAACATAAGTGATCCAATCACATGTAACCAAGAGACTGTTTGCATCATAATGGCTAACATGTCATAGGTGGACAAATATCTACTTGTTAGAAAATGGTGGTGGTTTTCAAGGTATGATGGATGGAAGCGAAGAATTGTTCTATTGCTGCGAACTGTGATCCCAAATTAACTATCTAACCTTTGACTTTGCTATATAGAAGTCCAAATGGCCAAAACACACCAGGCAAGTCAACCTATTTTCACCTGTGGATAAAGGAGTAAAACAATTAAGGCAAAAGTATGTGATTTATGTTGTTTGTAACTTTCTCTTTTTGTCCTCGATGAGTTGAGATAGATGCATTAGAGTTCCTATTTCTGTTTGGATAACCCTCCTTTTATTTCCCAATGTAAAGGATAATAGATTTTTCTCTTGAATCAACCTAATTATGACTTTTCAATTTTCAATTTTGCTTTGAAACAACTTTGCTTGTTTTTCTTTTTAGGATTTTCTTCTACTTCCCTTTCACCACAAACGACTATCTTTTCCTCCCTAAATAGAAATTCTCCTTTGCAATAAGATCAATCCCCTATAGTTTGCTTTTAAGGGTGTTTGAATTATCTATTTTCAAGTAAAGTGCATGGTGTGTGAGATGCCATATGAATTGGAGAAAAAAACACAAATTGACAACCTTATTTTCTCATTGGAAGCCTCCACTAGTAAAAAACCATTTTGATTGAATAATGATCCATTAAGTAAAGATGAAGGGTGGGTAAGATGAAGGGTGGGTGGAAAGTTGATTTATGCTTATTTTTTCGATAGTTTTTTGTAACAATGATTCTCCTTTCCTCAACTAAATTCTTGAAGGCTAGTGTTTTCATAAATGATTTAAATGTAAGTGGTAAAAGAACTACCATATTTTAGACCCCTCTTAGTCTAAGGATTCCCCACAACAAAACAAAGTTTATTGACCAGAGGTATTGCCTCCTCCTATGAAAGAATTTTGGAATAAATGTTTTTGCACTTTGTGGATCATATTCATATATTTGGCATCCTACATGTTGGAGGGAAATTATTTGGTGTTTTCTTAACACCACCCTAGTACACACACATATGGATGAACTTGTCCCCTAATAGATTCTACAAAGGGAGAATACATGATCCATGTCAAACATTGTATACATTAGAATTTTTTAACCTATTGTGCATTATATTTCACAAATTTCTCTACATGCAATGAGGAGGAAAATATCCTATGAGATATATGAAACATGGGTGACAAAATTATGATCCCATTAATCCTCATCTTGTAGTGTTTGTTTTCCCATTTGCATGACTTATCAAGATCAAGGTTTGTAGAGTTCATGCACTTGATATTTCCTATACGGGATGAGATCAATAAATGTACCACAAGTATATTTGAAGTGAGAAAACACCTACTCAAACACCACTCTTAACTCAACACCCTTGCACCACCAAAACTTGGATCACCATCCTCATTATTTTCTTAGAGCCTGGACTTTGAATTTGTTTTTGCCACATAATATAGAAATTTCTAAATACAATTCTTCTTGAAAAAAATCACTCTTTCCATAAAAAGAAAAAAAGTGGGAAAGATTGATTTTAAAGGAAAGAGTAACAATCTAGCTTATTTCAAAAAATAAAAAATAGTATGAATATCAGAAGCATAAATGGATGAATATAAATGTCACATGGGTCCCCTGATCTCGAGTTCTGAGAAAAAGTAACTACTAAAATAACAGTCTTAGACTTCGTGGGTTCTAGAAAGAACTCTGTTCTCTGATCCTTTATCTAATTTACTTTTATTATCACAAATAGGAAGGTGTTCCTTAACCCTTGTGGTTTTTATGGATCATCCTCCTTTACAAAAACCTTATGTGTTGATAACTACTCCAAGTTAGCAGTTAAATTGGGATAACTTCATGACCTCATAGTTACTTGATGAGTTGAGTCATGATTAGAGAAAGTAATGTCATGCCCATTTTTTATTTTCACAGATTGTGTAATACCTCCTAAATTAGAATTGTCAATCTTGATTTTACCAAGCCCCTCTTTAGATTTGGCTATAAACCATTGTTTCAATGGGGGACTACCACTGAGATACTCTAAGGCACGATGTTAGGTGACCAGTCCATGCCTTTTTTCTTTCTTCTAATCGATCTCTAGCTACATACACATAAGGAAGTAACTCCATATATTCACCCCCCTCAGAATGTACCTTCTCAATCCAACCGGTAAGCTCAAGTGTTTCCTTTCTTGCAGATAAGTTTGAATCATTTGTCAGAGTAAACCTTGAAAAGGCATTACACTGACCATCTATACTGTGAGGCAAAGCACCCAGAGAATGCTGATTTTTCTCAAAAGGAATGACAAAACGTTTTTCCCGAGTTAGAAGTGTGAAGTCAATGTGTTCCCCAATATCATACATCTTTACATTACCAATGCAAACAGTAGGAAGATCCTTACATGAGATCATAACAGGGCAGAGGCGACACTTCTTCCATCTTGTTGGTCCTCTTCATCCAGTTTATCACTAGCATGGAATCTGGATATAACTGTAAGATCCTTACAGATTTTTCCATTGCTACTTCCATAAAAAACATGAGAGCCATTAGTTCAACAAAATTGTTTTAATACTTACCTAAGGATATATTCATTCTAATAAAATAAAATTCAAAATATAAAACACACTTTGAAATACTATTCTTCTGGCTTGAGCCATAAAAAATTCCCAAGCCTGTGGATTATTTCTTATCAAATCCTATAACTTGTTCTCTAATTTCAAAACTACTAGAATATTATCTCATAGTTGGGCATTCTGTTCTTGACCAAGATCCCCTAATGAGCTTTGTGCTGAGTTATAATGTTTTGAGTTGGCTGAATAAACATTCAAGGTGCAAATCAAATTTTCATAAATAATTACTCCTATGTTGTCTACACCTCTTAACACACAACAATTTACTAATAAAAACTTACTTTGACTAAGGTCAAATTCAAAAACTCAATAGTAAAACTTGATTTTAAAATCTTGCCAAAAAGTGCACTTACATTTTGTAAAAAAAAGGCCAAAATCTTGTCAAAAGTCCCTTGTTGTTTTGAAAGAATTTGAATATGTTACACATAAGATAGTTCGTTACCATAATTTAGTCAAGTTTCAAGAAAGTCAAATTGTTTTTCTAATTAGATAACACTAGTTGTGTATTTGCTAAGTTTTAGGAAATTCAAGCTATTGCTCTAATTAGATAGCACCAGTTGTGTATTTTCCAAGTTTCAGGGAAGTCAAATTACTGTGCTAAATAGATAGCACAAGCTATATACAAAGCTTGTGATTAGATGATCCATGATAGCGGGTGTATCCTTTATTTATGTTCATACAACTGTACCTAGAATTTCTATTAGATTCCTAAAGATAAAAGTACCGATCTTTTATCTGCATGTTGCTTATTTCATATCCATATTTTCCTTATCAACCCCAATTCCTTATTAGATATAGATACAAATCCCTTAAAAATGTTGTGCTATGGTTGAAGTGGTCCACTTGGGGTTTGGTCCCCATCAGGTCTCATGATCAAACCCACCACAGGACATAGGATGCACACATAATTAACAACATTTTCTAACAAGGAAATAAACTAAAATAAGCCTGAAATCAAGGTAGTGGTTCCATGCATGCCATTTGAGACTCTGACATTGATTATGAGAATACAATACCATATCATTGCATTGTGACATTTACCAATCTTCTCGCTACATACTGGTTATTTTGTATCCATTTTTTTCACTATAAACCCCATTTCCTTATTATATATGGATATAAAGCACTTAACATTGCATTGTAGCATTTAAACGAAGAGATTTGGGCAAACTAGATTCATATCTTGCAATTATGGTAGAATTAACCTTGGATTATTTCTCCTTTGGTTGGAACTTATTTTTTGGATTTTGGGCATAGAATTTGAATGTATGCTCTATGTAGGTATTTAATCCTCTTCGGCCCTAAGAGACTATCCTGCCCAGTGAACGTTTTTCAATTATATGGATGTTATCATTTATTTCAGATATCCTTGATTTTTCAATGTGCACCCTGTTCATTCATAATTGTGTCATATATCCTGCTTTTCCTCTATTGAAGAAGGTTTTACAAATTTGTAGTGATTGGTATATATGAGAATTCTTCCTCTCTTTTTAGATGAACTGTTGAATTTTAAAGGAGTAACACCACCCTCTCTAACAAAATGAAAGAGAGACCCCGGATCTCTCAATTGTTCTGATATTTTTTCATTTGCACTTGGGAAATGGTCACACTTCAAGTCCAAGAGGACAAAAATTCTTGTTAACAGTTCATTGGTCATCAAAATGCCGAAAAGAAAAATTTAGAGAAAAAAGATAATAATCTTTTACCATTTTCATAGTTCGATATATGGAATTTTCTTTTTAAGCCCGGTTGCACGAGAATCACTCTCGAAAGTTGGGGAACTCATTCCTATTGTTTCCTAAGTTCCAAGGGCTTTGAATCTTGTAGTAACCATTACGGGAACTTTTGGAATGGTTTCAAGAGTTGGATGGAGGTTTTGAGCGAAGTGCAGGCTACTGCCAATGCCATTCACATAATGTTTTGTGTGTTATGAGCCCCATGGGGCCTAAATTACTTTTTTTTGGCACTTATATTAGGTTACAATGCCACATCAGAGCATATGGACCCACAAACTGCTAACTATGATATATATACCCGATATGAATCTATGCATTTTTGTGGTTTGCACTCATTGAATCACTGATTTGTCGGTTTAATGGTTATTGTTGTGTTTTCCATACATGTGAGAAGCCCTTTAAAAAAAAAAGTAGTTGTGTCTTAAGTCTTTTGAATAACTTCAATTTTCATCCTTTCTTTTTGATTAATTGTCAATTGCCCATGTCATTTTACTTTTTCAAAGAGTTTTGGGTAGTTTTAGGGTTATATTGTAGTTGGATTCCTGGTTATAATAATAATATGATAGATACAGTTCTATATTAGAAATAGTTTTATGCATTATTAGACCCTTACTAATATTATTAAGCATTAATAGTCACATATGTTTTCAGAAAATTAGAGAACTATTGATGCACCCTGCTCTCCTATTTTTTCCTATTTAGTGACAACCAATAGAAGTGTAGCAGCAACAGATGCATGGTATGACACGTGGATAGGGAAAAATGCATTAAATGCAATAGATAGAAAGGAGTGAAAGTACACACTTCTAACAATGAAATCCCTAAAAATATTGAAATGAATGCATACAGAGAGGTAGCTCCAGATATAGTTTATAATAGTTTTCTTGTTACCTAAAAGAGGATATCCACCATACATAATAGAGTATATAGGATGCATCTAAAGTAGTGGCATAACCTGTGATTTGAAAACAGTTTTATAATGTTGTATACAAACCCTACTCCCTCTCTCCGAACTGAAATAAAAATAGAATACTTAAGACATACCCTAGAGCCTTCTTATATATCTAAGTAAGAAACCCTTAGGGTTTACAAAATTAGCTCAGGCCCAAAACAAACTGAACCCTATATCTATTTCAAGTATTAACAGGTATGTAGAAAAAAATAGTTATTGTAAGTGGATTACTTCATTCAATCACTTAATGAAAATATATTGTATAGTCCAAGCTCTCATGGTGTTTAGAGCTTTGGAATTACTGGGTTAGGTTTGAGTTGCTTTCTAATATAAGGTTTCTATAATAAAACACCTTAAAGAAGAAATCCATAACATTTGGTCGAATTCTGGCAAAGCCCTGTTGTCACTACAATTTGGAAAATACTGGGTTAGGTTCGAGTTTCTTTCTAAGATTGACAAAATAGAAGTTGCATGCAAAACAATGTCGTGCCAAAAGGCCCTATAATATAGTTGTTTTAGAGAATAAAGAGGAAGAAGACTGTCAGTGAGAGAAGGTATACATACCAATAATAATAATGTTGATATTACATTGAGATAGGTGAGGCATGCAAGCAATGCATGTAGCGGAAGATGTAGGTACAATTATCAAAATAGTTTATTTAGTCAAACTTATTACCTTTCTTTTTTGCATTGACTTAGCCACTTTCGATTCACTAAATCTAAAATAGCTAATAAGTGTTGGCTAATAATGGTGACGACTCATGGTATTATGTTTCATTAGGTTGCAACATCGCAAACTTGTGACGCATAATACCACGAATCGTCACCGTTGCTCGGCTGAACACTTGTTATCTTTTGTGAGATATAGTTCATGTGGACATAGTTCTTGAACGCTGTCCTCATGGACAGTTTTGTTTGATGATGATATTAATAGGTATGTAGAAAAAATTTAATATTTTGATAAAATAGTTATTTTAAGTGGATTACTTCATTCAATCACTTAATGAAAATATATTGTATAGTCCAAGATCTCATGGTGTTTAGAGCTTGGGAATTACTGGGTTAGGTTCAACTTGATTTCTAATATAAGGTTTCTATAATAAAACACCTTAAAGAAGAAATCCATAACATTTGGCAGAAATCTGGCAAACCCCTATTGTCGCTACAAATTGGAAAATACTGGGTTAGGTTCGAGTTTATTTCTAACCTAGGTATTTTATAATGATATTCAATGATCTAGGGGTTAGGTTCTAGTTTCTTGCTTATAAAAAAACATGGCTCGACAATCCTGCTCGGGGCAGCGACCGATTTTCATCCTTCTCCAACGAACCGAACATACATGTGAGCAAAAAAACTCTACTATCATGGCTATGGTGGAACTAGAATCCTTCTCTAAACCTCCCTTAAGCATCTCATTTGGGTGGGGTTGGCTTAATAGCTTATTTGGGAACTGGTTTCTGAGATAACTCACATAAAAACAATCAAACCAATTTGAATGCAAACAAAAATGTGATGGGTTCGTCCATTGATTGTAACACTCAGATTGGCCAGACTTCAGAATCCATATCATCCAATATGGGTCAAATGCAGGTTAGCTGAAACTATCAAATTGGGTCTGTCATTAGCTGATCAATGTAAATGCATGCACAATGAAGAAAACCCATGTTTGAAAGCTGATAAGGAAGGATTCAAGTTGGTGAAGAAGCAGGCAGTATAGACAGAGATCCTTTGGGTTGTTGGTAAAAGTAAAGTAATCAAGTAGGCAAGGTATATAAATGAGGTGTCTAATTTCTCACCCACACAGGATCCCGTTCACCATAACCAAGTGAGAAGGAACACATCACCACTGGACGAGAGAGTGAGGACCATTCGACCCCGTAAAAACGGGGGTTTGCTTTATCGAAAGCCTAAATTGAGAAGACGGGATTGAAACGTACCAACCCTGCACAACCTGGGTCTAAGCCTGCTCTAATAGCCTCTGCCTTTCCTCTATTGGCTAAGAAACCCTAGAGATTTGTAGGACTATATTAACAATTTAGAAATAGACATGAATTAGGGCACGATACTCACAATTTTGGGATCCATTGTCTCGACTGAAAACTGGCCTCCTTGTCCGCTACAAAACCACAATTATCCACTCTCCTTACTCTTTGCTGTTGGTCCAAATTCGTTGCTCCCACTATCCCCCATTGATACCCTAAACCGACAAGTTGGGTAGATTGACCCTTGATCACTGAACGACAAGCAACCAACAAGATGCACAGCACAGAGGAAAGCTTTCTCGTGAAGCTGAAAGGAAAATAGCGTGCCACAGTTAGTGTTTTTTTGTGCTTTTATGTTTTTTTTTATTTAATTTATATATATATATATATTATAAATAATTGTTTTATTATTATTTATATATATATATTATAAATAATTGTATTGTTTTATGTTTGAATTTATTTATTCTTTATTTTATTTATTTATATATATATATACTATGTTTTATTTATATGTGTTTTATTTATATTTATTTATTTATACTATGTTTTATTTTTTTTATATACAAGAGGGGGGTGTATCTATGTGAGTCTTTATGTGTGCATTCTGATGATGATGATGATGATGATGCCGATGAAGATGAGGATGAAGATGAAGATGATGCTGATGATGAAGACGAAGATGATGATGATGATGAGGGCAATGATGATGATGATGATGATGATGATGGTGATGACCGTCTTGATATCATATGAAATGATGAAAATGCTAACCATGTTGATGATGACGCTGATGATGCTGTCGATGGCGACGATGTTGTTGGTGACGATGACGATGATGATGGCGACAACGACGATGATGGTGACGACGACGACGGCGGCAACGATGATGATGATGATGGATGATCATGATGTTGATGGATGATGATGTTGATGATTTTGATGATGTTGGTGACGATGAAGATGATGATGATGATAATGATGAAGATGATGATGATGATGATGATGATGATGATGATGAAGATGACGATGAATATGGTGATGATGATGATGAAGATGATGTTGATGATGATGAAGATGATCATGATGATGATGGTGTTCATGATGATGATGATGATGATGATGTTCATGAAGATGATGATGATGATGATGAAGATGATGATGGTGAAGATGATGTTGATGATGATGAACATGATGATGATGATGATGTTCATGATGATGATGAGGATGGTGATGACGATGACGACGATGATGATGATGGCGACGATGTGTGATGAAGATGATGATGCGTGATGATGATGATGTGTGATGATGACGATGTTGTTGATGATGATGTTGTTGATGATGATGATGATGATGATGATCATGTGTGTGATGATGATGTTGATGATGATGATGATGATGATGATGATGATGATGTTGATGAAGATGATGATGAAGATGATGATGATGATGATGAAGATGATGTTGATGATGATGATGAAGAAGAATATGATGACGATGATGAAGATGATGTTGATGATTATGAAGATGATGATGATGATGATGTTCATGATGCTGATGAGGATGGTGAGGATGATGACGATGATGAACCACATGATGATGATGTTCATGAAGATGATGATGAAGATGATGAAGATGATGATGAAGATGCTGTTGATGATGATGTTGATGATGAGTCAAACATTGGTGGGTGGAATGAAAACATTTAAACAACTTAAGAAGCCATTGTTGTGGCAATTTAACAAAGTCTAAATATCTAAAATGATTTTGATGTTTGTCACTAAACTATAAAGTTGTGGTAAGATCAAAGATATATGAAAAAATTGGAATTTGATATCTTTTCGTGAGCCATAAGGTATGTAAAAGACTAAAAAAAACATTAATGTTATGTTCTACATTCTTAACATCGAGATTTTTTTATTATAGCAATAAACTAAGTAAAAATTTTCGACATCAATTTTGCTAACTACATTCTTCTATATAAATGTCTTATTTAAATTAAATACTTTTTAAAAATAAACTTAAAACATTCAAAACAAAAATATAATGATAAATGCTAAAATTACATATAAAATATTTTATGGAAATTAAATATTTCAAATATAAATAAAATTAAATATTTATAGCTATAATCACTTTATTTTTATTAGCAAATATCACATCAAAAGAAAACCATGTGTGTTACTAACTACAATGTAGCTTATGTGCATTATCAAATGATAAAGGTTTAGGCATAAATCACTTTAAATTAATATTTATTTATAGTATTTGGAAATATAATTAACTCACATTATCAAGATATTAGTGTTTTAAAAAACTAATCTTCACGCTATGATGACGATGACGACGATGATGAAGATGATGATGATGACGATGATGACGACGACGGCGATGATGATGATGATAATGATGATTTTGATGACAACAATGACAATGATAATGATGATGGTCATGATGATGAAGACGATGATGACGACGTCGACGATGATGCTAAAGATGACGATGAGGTTGATAATTATGATGATTATGATGATGATGATGATGATGATGATGATTATCATATATGATGAAAATGATGATGATGTTGAGAATGGTGATCATGAGGATGGTGAGGATGATGACGATGAGGATCCACATGATGATGATGATGTCCGTAACTCTTTTTAAAAATAAGTAAGATAAAAGAATAGGCCTAACTAAATATTTACCTTTCATTATATTTCATCGTTGACGATGATGAAGATGATGACGATGCTACAGACGACGATGATATGAAGTAATTAATTTGATCTAGGTTTAATTTTAATGATGATGATGGCGATGATGATGACGACGATGATGAAGATGATGATGATAATTATGATTTTGATGACGACGGAGATGACGATGATGATGATAATTATGATTTTGATGACGACGATGACAATATTGATAATGATGATGACAATGATCATGAGGATAACGATGCCATGTTCATCGATTATGATGAAGATGATAATGTTGGTGATGATTATGTTCATGAGGATGATGGTGAAGAAGATGATACAACAATGACGATGACGATGATGAAGACGATATAAAGATGATATGATGACGACGATGATGAATATGACGACGATGCTACAGACGACGACGACGATGATATGAAGTAATTAATTTGATCTAGGTTTAATTTTAATGATGATGATGGCGATGAAGATGATCATGATGATGGCGACGATGATGACGAAGAAGATGACGATGATGATAATTATGATTTTGATGAAGACGATGACAATATTGATAATGATGATGACAATGATCATGAGGATAAGTCATCATCTTCTTCATCCATGTCATCGTCTTCTTCATCTAATTCATCATCTGTAGCATCAGATCCAGAGCCAACATTGTAAGGGTTGTCCATATCATCATTGTCATCATCATCAGTTATGATCATCATGTCATCGTCAGTATAACTTTCATCGACGTTGTTTGCTACATCATCGGATTCAATTGTTTCTTGGAGTACATCTTCTCCTAGATCATCATCATCATCTAACTCATGTTAATCATGCTCTACATCATCATATCCTTCTTCCAGAGAACCCTCTTCATTAGCATCGTCTAGGTTATACTTTATCGGCCTTCCCCTTGGATCATGTCTCACAATAAATGACCAGCCCACTTTACCTGGAACCTCTGAGTAAAATACTTGTTCACATTGGCTTGGAAGAACACAGGGCTCTTTTCCTGGCTCAAATAACCTTGTGTTTACCATGGTAACCACAAGGTTGTTTCAATCGTAACCTGTACCATTTGACAATGAATAGAACTAACTTAAAGGATTTAAAGTCACACTGTATAATATCTTCCAAATACCCATAATATCGATTTTTAAAGACTTCTAGATGTCTGTTAGTTCTAGATGAAACATTGGTAACCTCAAAGACATCCAAAACCCCAGAATCTGATGTCTTCTTTGTTTCATACAATTTTTTGATCTGATATCTACTTCCATTGCAGACCATAGCCTTATGGTGTTTTACCTGCAATAAGCAATACACGAAAATATTACACAACCATTCAGTCCTTGTAGTGAGAATTTCTCCTCATTACAGGGGCAGGATTGTCTCCGTTGTGCCTATTGGGCACAAGGGTAGGTTTCTACCCTTAGAAAATAGGATAAAATAGAATGGAAATGCAAATAAATAGAGCAACAAATTGAAACGAATCTAATCTAAGCAAATGGCTACAATAGTAAATTGGATCTAAGAGCTAATAATAGAAAATAAATGGAGAGATGATGGGTCATTGTTGAACCCCTATGCACACAGTAGGTTAGGGTTTCGCCTCCAAAACCTGCAAAATAAACCTAAGCTACAATGGAGAAAACCTGCAAACAATGTCAATGAAAAACCTGCAAATAGAGATGAGGGTTAGAAAGTAAAAACAATAAGATAAACATAAAAATCGATTATACCTCACTTAGGTGGAAATGGGCCTCCATGCCCTAGCTTATGGGAGCACCTCTCTCTTGGTTGGGAAGCAATGGCTTGATGAGATGGAGATGGAAGAGAGGGAGAGTGGGTGGTTTGAGAGCAAGAGGTCTCAAAGCATCCATGGGCAGCATAACAATAGGCAAGTGAGAAGTGTTTTGAGAGTGACCCCCCACCCTCCTTTTATAGTTTTTCCAAGGGATTTTAGGGTTTTAAGCCCTTGGTCAAGGCTTTAGCCCATTCCTCCCTAACGTTAGCCCCTTTTTGAGGGCTTTAGCTCATAGGGGGCTATTTTGGGCTCTTTTTTGGGGTTTTTAGCCCTTTTCTTCATCCTTGGGCTCTTTTGGAGGTGTGGGGGGTCAAATGGAAGGTCTTATGGAGTGAAATGAGTGTTGTGAGATGGTCTCCTTGGGCGGTGTAGGAAATTGAGAGATGTGTGGGGGATTTTGGGGTTAACAGATTGCCCCCTGATGTGTGAGGGCATGAGCTCAACATATGGCTGATGGACATCATAGGATTTGCTGTCGAGAGGTGGTGCTTCCGGGGCTGGGGCATGGTGGCTTTTGGTTTTGTATTAATTTGGTTCCCATCAATGGGTGAGATATAATAAATGTGTGACATGTATATGGACGAGGTAGGCACCCCCATGCTCGTGATAATGCCAAAAGAATAATTTGATCTATGCTCTAAAATACAAGAGCCAATCATATACAACTGATGTTATAATGCTGGTTGCCTCTCATGTGAGGCTGAATACAGTAATGATCTGGTACATTGGACCCATGGCATTCTCCTGGAATGCTATATCTTCATGACTGACGGTCTTTTGGATATAGAATGATACATAACTGTATGGACTCATTGATTGAGAGTCAGAGTCTCTGTGGGACAAGTATGCTACATCAATCATAAAGGTATACCGAAGCATTGTTGGGGCTTCTGATCACTGTCTCCAACACAACCCAAAAATCACAAGGGACATAACCTGTTTAGGTCCCTCAAGTGGACTCATCAATGTGCTAGAGTCAGGTGACATTCGGGGTCTTCGACCAAGTACTGTGTGGAACAAACCCTGTACAAATATCAATGGTACGATGATGGAGTTGAAGTCGATCACGTGAGAAACAACCATCCCAAGAAACACTAAGGACTCCTCTCAAGTGGTCTAAGTAACTCATCAATGATGTAAATGAAACCAAGGTACATGGACCTCTAGTTCTATCCTCTGGATATGTGTGTTGGTGTCGATAGAGGGAGACCTGCCCCTAGTTAAGGCAATGATGTTTCCTTGACCAAGAGCATGAGGGATAACTGAAAGGTGTGAAGCAATCTATAGATTGACTCACTGAATTGGGGGCGAAGGGGAGGGAAGGGAAGAAACTGAACAGGGGTAGGGGGGGAGTGGGAGACTCAAAATTCCTTTGTTCAGAGTATGACGACAGGGTGGACTAGGCAGCAAATTAAACTTAACTCATGGGAATGGAATCATAGATGTAATACCGAAATGTCGCTGCAGACGGGAAATACTTGGAGGTGGAGGACACTTTTGATACTGATAGGATCCAAGGAAGACACATTACAGAGTACTATGAATTAAGGCGACGCAATGTGGGGATGCTGCCAAATTTTTTTCTGTGAGGTGGTGTCTAGGGACACCATTGTGCTATGATCTCGTGGATTTTTGGTGAGCCTGAGAAGGTAAATGCTCGATGGTGCTTTCAATTTTAGAGAGTCTGAAAGCATGAAGAAGGTTCTAGTGGGGGATGTTTTTCATTGGTAGTCTCCTGTGCCCAAAAAAGGATAAAAGTATACATAGGAGAGCTCACCCATCCTTGAGGGGATGAGAGACTTCTTTACCGTTGGTAGTCCAATCAGGCTGGAAAAGGTTAAACCTACATTGACTGGACGGTTATTCAAATACTTTTACGAGCATGAATGAAACCAAGTTTTCTCGATGATCTTTTCTTGTTGAGAAGGCTGGAAAAGAGCTTAATGACAACCGGTGGTGAGCTTTTTCGTAAAGTGCGGCCCCTCTACTCGATAAATCACAAAAGTATGCATAGGGGAATGGTCTTGGCTTGAGTGTGCCAAGGATGTCCTTTTCAATTGATGGTCTCCCATGGTCTGCAAAAGGAGGTAAACGAGACGATGTAGACACGCTTTCCTATACTTTAATGAGCGAGAAAGGAAGCAGCTGCGCTCATCGATCTTTTCATTGTTTTAACGAGACAGAAAAGATCTTAAATGAAACTCCAATGTGGTCAACTGACTGCTGTGGCATGAGTGGTGCCCCATGTCGGGACGGTGGACATAGGTCCAAAGGTCATCCGCGTAGTATGGATGAAGCAGAAGGCTCTCAAACATAGCAATACATGCATGAGATAGAACGCGGTAGAGGCTTGCGAGATGGCGTGACAGAGGCACGCAAACCGAAGTGGCTCTCGGATAGAGGTCAGGAGAGCATGTGTGTGTTGCGGTGAACGGACTTGACTACATGCGATGTGAGTGTGAGTCCGGGGGCATTTATATGCCAAATGCATGGAAGAAAAAGAAATTGTTTTGTGGACAGTGGTCCAAAGGTCTGTGTAAGGTGTGGTGAACATAAAAGATGACTATATGCTAAAAATACAAAATAAAAGCTAAAATTATAGTCCTTAACGGGCGACGGCCTGAGGACACTTCTATGTCAAATACATGGACGAAAAACAAAGGGTTTTTGTGGATGATGGTCTAGATGTTTGCGTAAGGTGTGGTGAAAAAGACAATTATAAATACAAAAATAAAAGTATAGTACAATCCTTAACGGGCGGTGGCCCGATCACTCGCATGAGTTGCAACCGGGAAGTGTGATATGAGTACCGGTCCGTATACACTCGCATCATCATGTCATGGCTTGTGAATTGAGGTGACTTGTGGGAAATGGTCCTGAAATTAACTTATTAAACATGAGACAATGGTCTCATAAAGAAATGGAAATTTGATCCTGGAGGTGTGAGAGGTGTCTTGCACAGGTTCCAGGTGACTTTTGACTAGCAGTTGATGGTGCTGCCTTTTATTTTTGCTAAACAATGTTAAAAAACAAGAAAAAGAAAATGAAGTGACTCATTGGTGATGTTAAGCGTAAAATTTCTTGAGGTAGAGCCCATTGTGGGGGTTCTCCAATAGTTGTCCATCCAAGTCAATGAGGGTGTATGCCCCTTTTCTGAGGCAACGGTGGACGACATATGGGCCATACCACATTGATTCGAACTTGCCTTTGCCTAAATTATCATTGGGTTGGTTGTAGACTAGAACCATATCACCTTCGCTAAAGGTGTGAGGGTGGACATGGGAGTCATATTGGATCTTTGATCGTGTTTTTGCTGCTTCGATGGCTTGGAGGGAAGCTCGACGGTCTTCTATGGTTTGCTCAATTTGGAGGATCCGTTCTTCTAAAGGTGAAGTATCAGGAAGGAGTTCGACCGCGAGGGGGAGAGATGGGATTTGGCACTCTATAGGGAGAACTGATTCAACGCCATGTACTAGGCAGAAAGGGGTGAAACTGGTTGCTGTTTTTGTGGATGTGCGATAAGGCCATAGGGCAGAGAATAACATGTGATGCCAGTTAGTTTTGTAATTTCCTACCATCCGTTGGAGCATTGTTTTGATGATTTTGTTGACCACTTCAACTTGGCCATTGCCTTGAGAGTAGTAGGAAGAAGAGTACTGGTGTTCGAATTTCAACATGGTTGATAATTCAGCCCATACAACGTCTTCAAAGTGTGCCCCATGATCGGAGACTAATTGTTTGGGGACACCAAACCGTGTAATGACATGATTGAAGAAAAAACGTGTTGTGGTTTTAGCTTTGCAATCGAATGTGGGCATGGCTTTGGCCCACTTGGTAAATTAGTCGACTACCATGATAATGTACTTGTGGCCATTAGCCGAAACGGGGTTGATGGTCATGAAGTCGATTTCCCATTTGCAGAAGGGCCCGACTTGTATTATGAGAAGTAACGGTGTGGGGGGCGGTTCTTTCCTTTGGGGAAAAAAGCTGGTAGTTGTGGCAATGTTTGACTGCCTCTATGCAATAAACAAAGATGGAGGGCCAGAAATAGCTGACACATAGAATATTTTTGGCTGTTGCTAGGCCTAAAAAGTGACCACCACAGGCTCCACTATGAATATCGTTGAGGATGGTCTCAGCCTCGTCACGGGTGAGGCAATGATGTAGGATGGTATCAATGCCTCAACGATACAAAACATCTCCAATCAACAAGTGGAGAATGGCTTGATTTTGGATACGTCACCTATCCTCACGGTTGAAGTGCGCTAGGAACTTTTGCGTTCGTAAATAGAGAAGGATGTCCCATACCATGGGTCATCCGTAGATATGACGAATAGGAAGTCATCAGGGAGATCATTCATGGGGGGTGATGATGCAGTTAATGGGGGTAGACCGGTCATGAGTGTGGCTAGTGCGAGCACCTTTGTGCTTTTTGGAGACATAAACTCTAGGTCAAACTCTTGGAGGATGACTTCCCACTTTGCTTCTCGACCTTGTAGAGGTGACGACTTAAGAGGTACTGCATTGGGTTTGAATCAGCCAGTACACAAGTATGGTTGGAAAGGATGTAGTGGTGCAATTTTTGAGATGAGAAGACAACGGCGAGGGCTAATCTCTCCTCGGGTGAGTATCGTAATGGGGGTCCTGATAGCTTCTAACTAATGTAGTAAATCACTTGCTCTTGGCGAGCATCATCTTCTTGGACCAAGACTCTAGCAATGGCGTTTTCTGAGGCCGACACATAAAGGATGAAGTCTCGAGTGAAATCTGGTGGTGAGAGTAATGGTGCAGAAGCCAGGGCTTGTTTGAGTGCCTCGAACGATTCTTGTGCTTCCTGATCCCAAACGAAGGGGATTTTTGTACAGAGCAGGTGGATGAATCCATAGGCTTTTGTTTCATACTTTGGCACAAAGCAGTGAAGGAAGCTGGCCTTACCTTGTAGGCTTTGTAGTTGGTGCCGAGTTCTTGGGGGAGGAAGATCAAGGATGGCCTGAACTTTGAGGGGATCTATCATTATCCCTTTGTGGGAGATGATAAATCTGAGTAAACGACCTGCTGGGACATAGAAAATGCACTTGAGGGGGTTCAGGCATATGTTGTACTTGTGGCAACGTAAAAAGACTTGCCGCAAGTTGTCTATATGTTGTGCTTGTTTTCGTGACTGAGCGGTGAGATCATCCAAGTAGACCAAGATGATGTGAATTAAATTGTGGAAACAATATGTCATGGTGCACTGGAAGGTGGCTCCATCATTTTTGAGGCCAAAGGGCATGACTTGGTAGGTGAATGTGCCACATGGGGTTGTGAATACCGTTTTGTAATGGTCTTCTTTTCGAATTTGGATTTGGTTTTAGCTGGAAAATCCGTCCATGAAGGAGAAGGCTTCATGTCCAGCGCATGCATCGATGATCTGGTCGATGAACGGGGTGGGGAAGTTGTCTTTAGGACATGCCCCATTAAGATCACAGAATTCTATGCAAACATGAATGGTACCCTGTTTTTTATTCACGAGAATAGGATTAGAAACCCAAGTTGTGTATGCAATGGGATAAATGAAGCCGACTGTACGCAGCTTCTCTATCTCGGTTTTCACTGCAGCCACTTTGGATGGATGGATTGGTCATTGCTTCTGGTGGCCGAGTGCCACATCAGGCCATGTGTTGATGTGGTGTTCCACGATGGATGGATCTAAGCTGGAAATTTCAGTGTATGACCAGGCAAATATGTCGCAGAATTCTTGAAAGAGGGTGGTGTAGGCATCGACCTCTTCCGGGGAGCAAGATGCCCCCAGCATGATTTATTCAATGATCTCAGAGTTGGTTGAGATGTCGATTTTAATGGTTGGCAAAATGCTTGCCATGTTCCCTTCTTCGAAGGCATCGGGTGCTGGGATTGGGTTCTTGAACCAGTCAACCTTCCCTTGGATGAAATCTTTGGTCTCCATGGAAAACTGGTCAGACTACGACACCAGCTCTTCCGGAAGGAAGAACGAGTGATGATGCATGTCGTCCCATGGGTATTCTAGGATGGTCAGAGCTTCAAGTATCTCCTCGTCGTTGTTGAATAAACGAAGTGATAGGTCTGATGGACCATCATTGGAGATGGGGATGAGCTGGTCGGGGGAACTAGACATCATGTAAATGGACATGGTTTCCGACGAAGGAGGTGGTGGTGGGTGAACTTCTTCGATCAAGGTGATCTCAGACTGAAGGGAATGGTGATGGAGGTCAGCAAGAGCCATTCGAAATTCGGGTAGGTCTTGGCAATGGTGGGAGTAATGCCCATACAAGCCGCAAAGGGCACAAGCATGGTTTTTCCTCAATGCCTTGTTCTTGACTAGTGGCGCGGTTGGGAGTTCAACCATGGGGATGTTTTCATTCATATCCATGGCATCCAGATGCGCACATATCACTGGGATTTCAAAGCAATTCTGAGTTGGATGGCCCTATTGTTCACAGATGGCACAAGGTGGGACTTGTCGTGGTTCTGCGATGGCTTTGGTGTTCTTTCCCCTGGCCCTTTTAGGTTGGGGTGGTGTAGGTGCGGGTGCGGTGGTTGGCTTATGCAGACCGAGTGGGGGGTGAGACTCAACCTCAATAGGTTGAATCGGAGTTAACACAACCCAAGGCATTGCTGGTTGAGCTGGTGGATCAAGATACCACACTGGGATCCCCAACATAAAGCTGGGTAGGCTTAAGGTGGCCATGACCGGTTTGCTCATGACACCAGGTGGGGGAAATAGGAAGGGAATTGTATGGACTGGAGATGAGCCCACATAACTCCCAGCTAGTTGCATGTGGGGGTGAAGTTGTGGTTGCGGCTGCACGTAATGTTGCTGCTGTGGGTGATGTTGCGGTTTCTATTGGCATTGCAGCTGCGAATGATTTTGTGGTTGTGGTTGGGGTTGTGGCTGCAGTTATTGTTTGGGTGCAACAATGCTTGATGAGAACCTGCACAAGTCCGTAGTTTGCTTTTGTGTTGATGGTGGTGACACCAACGAGAAAGGAGCCGTCATGGTGGGATCGGTAAACAACCCAGGGCCCACATTCAATGGTGGGGAGGTTGGTGTGTTTTCAACCACAGTGTTTGTTACAAGGATGACGTTAGTGTGTGTAGTCGCCCCTTGTGGGTCAATGGTGGTGATGGTAGGGATAACATTGGTAGGCGTTGTTAACCCTTGCGGATCATGGTAGGTGAGATGGTCAACTGTCACAATATTCCCTTCGTGGGGGAACATCATGAGGCGGAAGACAGTTGACGCGATGGCTTGCATGGCATACATGTAACTCCTTTCGAGGAGGAGGTTGTAGTCTAGTTGAGCATTGAAGAATTCGATGTCAATTAGGACTATCTTCCTGGCTAATGTGATGGGGACATGGGGGAGGATTCCTTGGGCTTTAGTGGGGTGTCCATCATAAGCCTGCAGAGTCATGGAGGACGGTTGCAGAATTGGTGATCCAAGCTTCTGCCAAACCAAGGTAGACATGATGCACGCAGATGCCCCCTCATCCACTACGCATCAGTGCACAACCAAGTTCTGGATGGATACCAGGATTTGGAAGGCGATAGTGGAGGGCATGCGCAGCTCTCCGTTCTTTGTGTCAAATGTGATTAGCTTGGAATTGGAGGGGTCTACTACCCCTAGAGCGGCTAGTAAGGCTTTCCGCTGTGTTGGGAACATTTTAAGTACCTCAAGAGCAGACATGGCAGTTGGCGTTTGGGCCAAATCATCCACAATGCTATAGCTGACTATAGCTCTAGCTGTGGCATTATTGGCAATTCTACGTATGGGGGGGCGCGAGAATGGGGGTAATTGGAGAGGTAGGTTGGTTGTCTTAGATGTGGATGCTACTGATGAGTCGGCAGGTTCGGTGGTGGTACCGTACTGATTTTGTCTAGTCTCTAAGTTGACCTCTTTAGTGGTCATGTTCATCAGGTGGTGAGCACCTATTTCGGTCGTGGGTGGTGCCCCCGGAGCATTGGGATTGGCCTAGGGAGGGGGAGCGGTTGCCACCAATCCTTGGACTGGTAGTGGGTTTTGAAGCACCATGGGAGGAGGTTCTTGTGGTGCTTGGTTGGGTTGGGCTTGAGTGGGGGCATTGGCGGCCTATTGGGCCTCATTTTGAATGGCCTGCTTAGCGCGAGCCATGAGGGGACACTCAAATGTTTAATGCCCATAAACATCATAGAGTGTACACGGTTGGTTTGTGCGCAATGGTGTGTTGCATCTTGGTGTATTCTGTCATGGGGGGTTTTGGGTTGGCCGGTTAGTTGTGGCATTATTGGGAGGATTCAGTTGCTGATCGCCTCCCTGTGGTTGGTTATTGCCTTGGTTGTGGGGCCTATTATTTCTAGCTTGCCCTTGTTGATTATTGGGGGTAGGCTGGTTAGGATGGTTTTGTTGTGTGAACAGTTGTCCCAATGGAATGGGTGGAGTGGGGGCGGGGGATTGAACTTGTTGCACTGGTGGTGCATAGTATATTTGTGGGGGTGGTGGTGCCACGAATGTGGGCATTTTCCCCACATATTGTTGTGTTGGCCAAGCCATGGCCTGAGCTTGCTGCGGTGGTGCAAGTTGTGCATAAGAAGTTGTTGCTTCGGACTGGGACATCATTCTAGCATAGTCCGGAGCTTGGTTTTGATAAGCAACATTAGCAGTGTTGCTTGGTTGTGGTGCCATGGCAGGTGGTTTTGGTCGAGGTTGTGGTTGTTGGGAGACTGACCCTATGATGCCATCTGCAATGTGGGATGCCCCTGGTGTGTCATGGTAGGAGTTACTTGGATGGGGAGCGTCTGGGATGATAGTATACAAGTATCCTGACTGGGTGTAGATGAGGTCAAATTGTTGGGCCTTCAGTATGGCCACTTCTTCAGATTGGGGGCATTCAGATGCGACATCCTTTGCGATGGGCGAGAGCAAAGTCTTGAGGAACCAATCCAAGAAGATCCTGTCATTAAGTTGGATCTTACATAAGCTACGACATCTCCGCCACTCATGGATATGATCCATGATGTGAGTGGCGGTGTTTTGGTGACAAGATAACATGATCTCCACCCCCTCATCATATCTGACAGGGAGTTAGAAATACTGTAGGAACATGAAGGCTAGGGAGTTGAAGTTGGGGTACTTGGCTTATGGCAGCTCAATGTATCATTTGGCCACAACACCTATAAGGGTGCATTGGAAGAAACTTAGCCTAATGGAGTCATCTACGATGCTGTTGGATGAGCACCATAGATGGAATGCCATTATATGATTTTGGGGACATTCCCTGGCTTTGCCTTCAAACTTTGGGATGTCTGATGGTAGCTTAGTTGGCATGGGTGCCCAAAAAGATTGGTTACGGATGGGGTCATTCGTTAATCTAGCCAAGTCAGGCAAGTTCAGATGAGCCATGAAGGGAATATTTGACCCCAAGTTGATGTGGGATGGGGCCGCAATAGGGGTGGGGTTTGCAGGTGCATAATGCATCTGCATGGCTGGGGGTGCTTGTGGTGGCACCATGGTGGATGGGACAATGCCCCCAAGTGTCGTGGGTGGGATTTTATGGGTAGCAGGGGAATTTCCCCCATGTATGGTGGTAGGGGCAATGTGGGTGGTCGGTGCACTGCCCCCTTGTGTGGCAAGGGGGCAGTGTGTGTGGAGGGGCCACTGCCCCCATGTGTTACCACTGGGCCAGCTTGGATGGTCACTATTGGTGGTGGAAATTTACTAATGATAGTCTGCATGACTGTGCTTGGACCGCTTGCCAAGTTGTGGGTGAATGGTTGTGATGTGGACATGGGTCCACTTGCTAAGGTTAGGCTGAAAAATGGATCCGGGTTTGCACTAGCCATGGGGCTTGATGGTGCGGTGTGGAGGTCTGGTTCAGACTGATATGGGTCTGAATCAGAATTAGAAGCTGTGTGGCCCTCTAATGGTGTGGGAGATCATTAAGATCGGATTCAACGGTGCCGATCAAGTGTTCCAAATGGTGGTGGTTCGCCTCTTAGGCGTGAGGAAGATCGTGGAGGATCAATTGTGTTCGGTTTTGTGTATGAAACTAGTGGGTATGAAATTTGGACCCCGGTTTCAATGGATTACTATTGGCTGAAGGTGGTCTCTTGGCCACCAAGACTGCCAGAAGACAATGCTTGGCTTGTTCCTCATGTGTGCTTCTACTCAATTGGAAGGGGTCGTTGCTCATTTCGCTTGGCAATTCCTCTCAATGGCCAGATACTTTGGGGTTCTTGTGGTACTCCTCACAATGAGTTTCTGGGAAAAGTCCAAGTACTTCCCATAGTTAAAGCATTCAAGGAATTATGTCCTCAAATACTGCAGAATTGATTGAACTTAGTGTAAATTTGGTAAATTTTAAGGCTTACTCAACGTCATGAACTGAGTTGGGTTAATTATTTGGTATGGTGTGTTGGTTTGCTTGTTTTTTTGGTATTTGGTTTGCAATATGGTTTATGAATTCATGGTAGATCTCATATTATGGTTTTGTGTGCAAACATAAACAGAAATTTGTAAGCAAGTATGGTAATTAACCCTGAATTGTTGTCCTAACTAAATGTCTACCTCTCAGTGATATTCTTCTTCAACCAAGAGAAGGTGCTGGGCTTTCAACACAATGGGACTAAGCCCATATGTAGATCCTCAGGTCACCTCCCAAGTGCTAGGTTGGTCAACAAGGAGGATTCTTAGCACCATGAGAATCCCTCATTCTCTATCCCCTCTACCTTCTAGGTCACCTGGTTTTAGTGGTTTGGGAAAAATACCATGTAGTGCCTAGATCTATACAAGCTTACCCTTCGTCGTATCCCAGAATACCTCGGAGGGTGATGACTGGGTAGAGGAGGAAGGGGGCAGAAATATGGATAATTTTAAGTTACTTTTAGTTAGGCTAGTTCATTTTATTAAGCCGTAATGATTGATTTACCATGTACACATTGTTCATGGATTGATTTGCAGAAAAATAAAAAACTAGAATTAAAAGAGACCTACAATGGTGGACAGAGGTGGATGGGATGCACTAACAGTCCTCTAAAACTAAAAATTACTGTTAATAAAACTTAAATACAACTTCTATGTGACAAGCTGCACATTTCTGACCAATCCTGCGAGGGGGCCACGAGAGTTTTCCAGAAATGAGCAAGGGGGTCGCACAAAATGTGAAAACAACTACAAATTGAGCTCCTGGGCTGAAGTCGTGCCTATCTAAGGATTAAGTGTGCCCTGGGTGCACTTGTCTGGGGATTAAGTGTGCCCCAGTCTCACCTTTTCCCCCGATAAGAGTGACCTGCTCCGAAAAGGGGTGTTTTGGTGATGTAGGGTCAAATATGGACGACAGTAACTGGTACTGGGGTGAATCTGACTCAGATCGGCCTAGCAGAGGCTTCGACACTAATTAAAATAGGAAATAAAGTATATTTAAATATATCTAAACTAATATTTCTGGAAACGAGGGAAAAACTGAAAAAACTTAAAAACTTGAAATTTTTGGCCCAGGGATCCTGTGGAATCATCCCCAGCGAAGTCGCCAAAGCTGTAGTGAGAATTTCTCCTCACTATAGGGGTAGGAATGGCTCCCTTGTGCCTATATAGCACAAGGGTAGGTTCCTACCCTTACAAAATAGGAAAAAATGGAATGGAAATGCAAATAAACAGAGCAACGAATTGAAACTAAGCTAATCTAAGCAAATGGCTACAATAGTAAACTGGATCTAAGAGCTAATAACAGAAAATAAATGGAGAGATGATGGAGCATTGTTAAACCCCTCTGCACACAGTAGGTTAGGGTTCCACCTCTAAAACTTGCAAAATAAACCTAAGCTACAATGGAGAAAACCTGCAAACAATGTCAATGAAAAACCTGCAAATAGAGATGAGGGTTAGAAAGTAAAAACAATAAGACAAACATAAAAAGAGATTATACCTCACTTAGGTGGAAATGGGCCACCATGCCCTAGCTCATGGGATCACCTCCCTCTTGGTTGGGAAGCAATGGCTTGATGAGATGGAGATGGAGGAGAGGGAGAGTGGGTGGTTTGAGAGCAAGAGGTCTCAAAGCATCCATGGGTAGCATAACAATAGGTAAGCGAGGAGTGTTTTAAGAGTGACCCCCCACCCTCCTTTTATAGTTTTTCCAAGGGATTTTATGGTTTTAAGCCCTTGGTCAGCGCTTTAGCCCCTTTCGCCCTAACTTTAGCCCCTTTTAGGGTTTTAGCCCCTTTTTGAGGCCTTTAGCTCCTAGGAGGCTATTTTGGGTTCTTTTTGGGGGTTTTTATCCCTTTTCTTCATCCTTGGGCTCTTTTGGAGGTGTGGGGGTCAAATGGAAGGTCTTATGGAGTGAAATGAGTGTTGTGAGATGGTGTCCTTGGGTGGTGTAGGCCATTGAGAGCTATGTGGGGGATTTTTGGGTTAACAATCCTTATGCAACAATACATGGAAAATAAGAACATGTACGTCAAAATGTAATTTCCAAAATAAAATATTTAGAGGGATTGATTAATTATATGCTTGCCATTTTATCTTTTACACCATATGCCAAATCAATTTCCCTTTCTGTTAGATTGTTATCTCCATTGCGTTGTGCTACTTTTACCAATGAAGCCACACCTTCCCATGATATTCCATGACCCCGATTGTGCGCATCGTTCAATCCATACCTTCATCCAGTCAAGATTGTTTGCGATGTATAAATGGATTGCATCTCATTCTCGACGAACTATTTAATGACAATAACCATTAAAATGAAAGAAAGGTGTAAATCTCTTGAACAAAACATATGCTCTTAATTGAAGCAATTATGACTAGAAAATACAATTAGAATATGAAGGATGTAATAAACATCCACTAGCTAATAATTACCTTTTAGCTTCCTCAATCTACCTTTCCCCTTTAGTTTCTCCCCTTCAAATTTGTTATTGGAGTCCGGATCATAAATGCGATGTAAATTGAGCTTTGATGCTAAAATAGGAAGATATTCACTAACATACAACATGTTTTGGTATACTGTATATCCTTCCATCATAGAACCCTTTGCATGTGCTCATTGTCTCAAAAAACCCTTCATAAATTTCAAGTGCCTCTCAACCATCCACAAGGACCTTGAGTGCATAGGTCCACACAACTCAATCTCCTCAACTTGGTGTATGAGGTAGTGTTCATGTGCATTGAAAAATGCCGATGGTAGATGCTTCTGCATTTCACACATGAGACGAGGAATTTCTCTCCTCCAATACTTTATATCTTCTTTATGGATTTATTTAGATGTCAACCATCTACAAGTGACACAAACCAATAACGATATTTAACAAAAATAAACATTAAATTACAATATATGCTGAAATAGTGCACAAAAAAAATTAAATTATACGGAGAATGAAAGAAACACTAAGCACATGCAAGTAATCCCTAGTTACCTCATGTATTTACCAAGACTATATATAACTTGTTTGACATTGTTGTCGAAGTTTTTTGGGAGAGAGAGAGGTAGAACATACTGTATCAACATACAAACCACACCATTTATTAAACAAAGAGTATACAAACAGGAAAAAAATATGCAGTAAATTGACAAAAACAAATTATATGGAACTAACAATAATAATGACCTTAATGAAGACATGCCAATCATGTGTTTTGACCCCCACAGAATCCCCTTTTTTGGTTATGATATTCTTCAAGTTTGCACAAAATCTAGTGGGTAATTTAATTTTCCGCATTACTTCTTTGAAAACATTGCTTTGTTGCTCCGTAAACATCCATGAAATTGAGTTTATATTAACTTGTTCTCCGTTGGTATGAAATTGGATGACGCCTTCATTGCATGGTTGCTTTCTTGAATGTATTTGCAAGCTTTCACAACTTTATATTTCTCCCTCCTTATGTCTAGTAGTCACCATAAGGTTTTAGTAACATTCTTTCCAATATGCATTGTATCAAAAAAATGAGCAATTTGTAGGTGCTCATAGTAGGGCAACCTACTGAATTGAATAGGATAACTTTTCATTCCTTGTGGAAGCCCATTAATGCCTTCATGATCACAATGGACATCATGAATATTAGTTTATAAATAAATTACATCATAAATAAAATATGGCCACTACATCAAACAACTCACAATAAAAATTAAAATACATAACAATTCATATACAATGATCCATACGTACCATGATGACGATTTCTATTGTATTGCATCTTCCAAAAGTGAGGTGTCATTCTCCATGGTTTTAGTGCAGTATCCTGCTTCCCATTGAAAATATTTTTTTTTCAGTTGTTCTATACTTGTGATTCTTAGAGAGGAAATTCCTATACTCATCAAACGCCTCCTTTCTTAAGCTTTTTAAACGATGAGATTTTATCTTAGGACCACAAACTGGACATGCAAATTTACCCTTTGTCTGAAGACCTACAACATTTAGATATGGAATATCTATGTCAAATACATTCATATATAAACTATTCTAACTACTCGATATCATTAAATGCAATTAAAGTGGAACTTAAAATTACAAACCACAAAATGAAGTTAACCCAGGGGCATCGTGTATTGTCCATACAACCATTGCATGGAATTGAAATTTCCTTTGTCGTATTGGGATAGATACATCATACATAGTTATGCCATTCCATAACTTCAGTAGCTCATCTATAAGAGGTTCTATGTATACATTCATATACTTTGAATTGGAACTTACCTGATTCATTTGAAGTACATATAAAATATATCATTATGAGAACCATTAAGATATATAAACCATGCACAAGAGTAAAATAATAGATATATATATGAAATTAAGAAACATAATATGACAAATGAGATGCCACAACTACATTATAAATAAAATAGTTTTCGACAAAAAAACCTAGAATAATCATCGACAACATTATGTGCTCCCTCTTTATTGACAACCATGGAAGAATGTTATTGTTGATAAAAAAAACAGGCCACACTGTGTAAATGGATTTCATCTATGAAAATGGATTAACACCATCTGTTGCCAAAGAAATCCTAAGATTACGTGGTTCTTCTTTAAAGTGAGGCCACTTTTCCTCCATATCTCTAAAAGCAAAACCATCTGCAGGCATTCAGATAACATCATCTTGACTTCTATTCCTGGCATGGTAATCCATAAATTGCGCTATGTTTTTGCACCTGAACAGTCGTTGCAAACATGGAATGATGGGAATATAACGAATAACCTTCTGAGGCACCTTTTTTGTTACTTTATCTGTATGATATCTACTTACATGACATTTTGGACATTCTGTTGCAAATTCATGCTGATTATAATATATAACACGGTCATCAGGGTGTGCATGAATTGCTTCATAATGCATTCCAATATATTTCATGATGGAAGATAAATCTCAATATGTGTGAGGTAAAATATTTGATGGTGGTAATAAAAATTCAGCTATCAAGCTACAAAAAAATAAATTGTTCATGTAATAAATACATAATATTAACAAAACATGCTTCAGCCATACGATGATCAATAATGAGTTAACAATACAATTATTAGAGGAATACAAATAAAATTTATCACGATCCTATATATGTGATGGATTATTTTACATACCTTAGCATCCGTGTGATTGCAATGTTTGAAAGACCATTCATAACCTTCAAGTTCATTATCAACAATACATTAGAGAGAAGATTTGTTTTGGAGCCTTCATAAAGGGGTTCATATGCCTTATCAAGAAGAGGTATATCGTGAACATCATCAAAGTCATCATCATTTTCATTATCAACGTCATCGTCATCATCCATTCTAATGTTAAATGAATCATGGATCAATGTATTTGTACCATCATCTTCAATTACATTATCAGTATGATCATCTTTTTCAATATGATCATTCACTTGTTCTCCATTAAACATACATGCTCCATGATCGTGATCTTGAACTTGTTCTGAAAGCACTTCCTCTGGACGATATGCTGTAGGGTGTATTTCCTTTAATATAAATACATGGAAACATAAATAAATATACATTAATATATGAAAAATAAAAATAATACATACAATTACCAAAAAAAATTAATATAATAAACTTTATAATGCTAAACCTACAAATGGACGATATTCGTTCCCCCCCTCAGCGTGTCCATGTTCCCTGCAATTTTTTGTGGCTGTTGAGATCAATATTCTTCTCCTCTTAAATCCCATGCATTGAGTACACGGACAATAACATTTTCCATCACCCCTTCGTTTCATTGCAGCCCATGGTCTAGCAAGCAATTGTCGGTTGTCTTCGTTTGGATCCAGAATATTTCTATTTGACATTTTGTCACAAACATCGTTAATGAATATAACCGGTTGTCTTAAAAAATCAAGTTCCATGCATCAACATTTTGTCAAATGGAGAGAAGTCGAAGAATAAAAAATTCATGGCAAACTGTTTATCGATAAAAATTTTTTTCCCACAACCGCTTGTTGAAGAATAAAACAATTCCTGAAAACGTCTGTCGAGGAACAATTTTTTTTGCAAATAGTCCGTCGCTTCTACAATAAACATGTCAAAATGTTTAAAACAATTTATATATATAATGGCCATGCATCGGATATTCAACACCTTGAACATAGTTACTGTTGAAAATATGGGACCATAAATTTAAAACCATGTAAACCTTACATTCTTAAAAAAAAAACATATACATCTCGTCAGATCTCCGATGCTAAAGGGTCGGAGATCCGACACTATTGGGTTCATAGATCGTCGGTTAACAGACACCATACCGTCAGATATCCAATAGCCGACCATCAGAGATCTGACACTTAAGGGTCAGATATGCGACATTCTAGGGGTCGGATATCCGATGCCTGTTGTGTCGGATATTCGATGACGCTATAAAACGTTTTTGATCGGCATTCTTTTCAGTGATTGCTATCCGACATATCCGTACGAAATTTTGGATGACGTTGGATTCTGACTTCGGATTTCAGTTTCAAATCTCGTTGTGTTATCTCTACATGATGGATAGTCTTTAATAAGTGGGCTCCATTAGGTAAGACTAGGTCTCCTTGGGATCTGCACCTTACTACTAGACTTCATACACCTTCTTTGACTAGGTCAAAATTAGAACTGTTCTAAAACTGATCAGTTCAATGCAAATAGAAAAAAAAACTTCTGATTGAAACTCAAAGTATTTTCTTAACTTGAAAAAAACTACTAAGACACACAAACTACTAAAAAGAGATTGCTGGAAATATAACAACAATCCATTCTATAATAGTCACCCTTCATAGGCAATGTACCATAATGATGAGAAGAAGAATGAGGAACTAAACTCTCACTGTCTTGTTTGATGATGCAACTGAAGCATCCAGATCTGGTTCACATGTGCACCCAAAATAGTCACATGTGCACCGATGATGAGAATACTTCATATATAGAAATTCTAACAATGGTAACACACACAGGTTGTTGCAGAGCACTCTAGGGGTCCATCAATGTAGGTCACTCTTTTGAGGACATTAACAGACAGTTTCTCAGGGTGGATATTTCCATTTGTTTTGATAAGAATAGTGACTGATAATCCTCTCTTAGTTTTACTTGTGTTTGCATGTATAGCTTGTTCTCTTAGCTTTAGGTTTTCTATTGTTTTTTTGGAAAATGCCTTTTCATTCCGCTTGTGGCCATTTTAATATGGTTTACTTTACAGTATCGGTCTTTAGCATATGTTAATGCAATTTCTTTTGATTTTTAAAACATCAAGGATCAAAGGATAATTACCCGTTGAACTATCTTCTTACTTTTGTCTACCTCTTGGACCTTCTTCACTAGTTTGTGGAAGCTCATCCTCCATCACATCTTGTAATGTGGCATGAGACCATTGGCCCCTCTTTTGTTATTATACCAACTAAATTAGAAACATCTCCTACATATTTGGGAGAAATTCTATAGTATACATCTTCCTGTGCATCTCACATACCAATTCTTGATGCTTTCTCATCAACATGCAAATCAATTCATTTTTCAACTCCAAACTAACAATTATAAAAAATAACTTGAAACAACTCCATTGAAAATTATCCAGTTAGTGATAATATCAAAAGAAACCTATATGCTTTTGATTGGTCACTAATACAATCATTATTTATATACACTTCATATCCAATTTATATTTTTTCACCTTCAAAATCAAAGCATATGTAATAAAACCAAATACTCTTAGGTCTAACCAGAGGCTTTCCTCTGGACAATGTTCTCTAGGTAGAATGTTGTTGTAGATGATATTACCACACTTGGTAGATCACATCTTTATGGCCTTCCATGTCCCTCTGCAGAATCCTTGGAACCCCTTTTCTTATATTATACTTTGATGTCCCAAGAAAGTCCCCAAAAAACACTTGTTTATGTGTATATGCAACTTTTTAAGCAATATCCGTGTGTACATGCAGCTTTTGAGCCAATACCCACGTACATCAAGAAATGTGCATGAGTACAAACATTTTTGAATTTTTCCTCATAGAGTCCCGAATAAATTGACTCTTGGCCTTCCATATGCCTTGAGAAAGCTCCATTTCCTATTTGGAGTGCTATATATTGAGCCTCTTGGATACATTGAAGGAGGAGAATTTGGAGAGCAAGGAAACTATAGTTCATTATTGCCTCACTTGTTTGTGCTTGATTCTGCATCCCTTTGTCCCTTTGGAGCACACAGTGCTGCTCTTCCTAAGCTTGCCTTTGTTTTGTAATCTTTCCATTGTGATGGAGGATTGAAGTGGTGGAGGCATAGGTGGAGGACTTGGTTTCTCCGGTTCGAAGAAGTGCCGATAGAGTTTGTCATTGTTCTATCTCTATTTTATTAATAGAAAAATCGATTTCCTGTCCAATACATGTGCATAACTATGAATATTGTATCCATGGATGTAGTTATTTTTCTTATACATGATGGTTTATATATTGTAGAGTAGTCCTAACACTTTGATATATAGAATGCTTGTCTTATTTGCTGTTGTTGAGAGTGAATTGTGAATGCAAGCGTGTTGGAAAAGATCAACGTGGATCTACATCAACTGTCCAGAATAAGGTACGCTTCATATTCCTTAGTGTTAAATGTCTTTATTTCTATTGCATATTGGAATGGAATGATTTATGGTGTCGTTCAATCTGTTGTGGTATACCCCAAGCCACAGGAAGTTTCTCTTCGTAACAGAATTGACGACTCCACTGGGGAGGCTCCTTTTTTTTTCTTTGGGAATTGGGTGCACAATGTGCTTGAATTTATCTCCCTTCTCTAAGTTTTTGTGTCGGGTCCAGAAGTATGTTAGCCCTTTAGTGTCCCATTGAATTGATTTTGACCTTGGATTATCATTTCCCGTCTTCTTTCTTCCTGTATGCAATTTTTTGCTTCATAGTTGCTTATGCACGCGAGTTTCTCTTGAATAGCTATGTATACACACACATTTGCGAACAATCATGTAGGCCTATGTTTTATGATTGATTTGGATGATAGAGAGTTGCTGGGTGAATTTTGAATGCTTCTGAGTCTTCCTGATAATGTTGGTGTCTGTATACTTCCTTTGTTTCTGACCAGATACCCTTTTTATTTTCTTTTTAATTAGATGTTGTTCTTGTCATCTTTTTCCTTTTTGTTTTAGTATTAGTGCATTAGATTTCTTTTATCTTGGTGCCTTGCTTAGATATTGTCTATGATTTTTTGTAGGGTCTAAGATTTGTAGAGTCTTTTTGCTGCTTTTACATATCATTTATTTTGGAAATACAAAATATTTTATTTTTGGCATATTTATGCATTTTTTCACTTGCATGGTACTTTCATTAGGTTTGCTTACTGAATTTATAGTCAGGATTTCATATAAGAATAGTTCCATTGTCATTTGAAATAAAAATATGCATCTCATGCAGTGGCATACCCCATTTTCTCATTTACACAAAATTGCACTTGGCATTGGTTGTTAGGTGTGCACATTTACTTTCACCGCTGAGTCATAACATCATTGGTTGCACGGTCATTTCCCTTTGATAAATCACAGCCACTAAAATCAACTCTTAATTTAAAATGAATTACACATTTTTATTTGATAGGGTACATCAACAAGATTAGGTTTTAGGGTCTTGGAATAGTTCATTGTGAGTAAATTCTCCAAGACTACTAAACGAAACAAGTAGGTGTCTGTCTAGGTGAGAGAGTGAAATACTTGGTATAATTAGTGGTCTCAGGAGGCTCTTATTACACAGGATTTAAGCATGAGGTAGCGTAGATGATCGTGGTTGGGATATCCCTTGGCCACTTTCTATGAGCATTAGAGATATTTCCAAGATCTTATTTGTATCTGGGGGCTTTTGAGGTACTGGTTGGTGCTTTTGAGCTTCAGGATTTGTTACCCTTCCCATATGGTATATCCCACCTATGACTGTCCACCTGATCATTGGTTATATTGGGGTGACCTTAGTTTCCTTACCTAGGTATCACATGGGGGTACTTGCAGAGGCTATTCTATGAGTGTCCTAGCCAGGTAGGGGTCGTACATCACAGTCACTTTACGTATTGAAGATGAGGGCCACTATAATTGGTTACACACCTCCACTTGTAGTGTATGGAGTCTCAAACATCTCCTAGGAGAGACATACCTACTGCATTCGGGAGCTCACATATCATCCCCTTAGTTTGCTTGTATTTTGGATATATATTTTCTTAGGAATGTGATGGTTTGTAATTAGTTTGAGTCTCTTTATTTTTGTTTAGTAATCGTGGATCTGGGAGGAAAATTCCATTGTTCTCAAAGTTTAATAGGTCTTCCTCCTTATACATCTCCTCCTCCTTCACAAAAGAGAACTAGACAGACCGGGCAGACTGATACTCACTTTGATTCACACACTGATCTCACCACGAGTCATACATCTAAGATCCCAGAGCATCCCCCTTCTCCACCCCCCAGGGCGGAGAACTTACCTGAGAGTTTATATGGGACTCTGGAAGAACCTGACTACTTTGAAGTTGGGACATCACATAATTTACTATCATAGTTTCCAGAATATGTAAACGTAGACCATTGAGTTTTTCACATTTTTCAAGCATAGAGACTCGTTCGATACCCTCTAGCACTAGCCCATTTAAGTATGGCATGCCAAAATTTCTAGAGGCCTGTCCATCACCCAATGTTGGATATGGTGTTGAACCTGGTGCTACGCCTAGGGGCGCTTCCATTCCTTTCCATGCGGATAGTGTTGGTAGTAATCATATTGATCCTTCCACCTCTACAGTGGGAGGATCCTTACACAAACAACCTAGGCCTAATAATGGTGGCCCCGTTCATGGAGGTGACCCTATACATGTGAACATTGGAAGTACAAGTTATATTCCATCCCATGCTCCATTATATATGACACATGTTCCTTCAAATGCATTCTAATGATGCATCCTCCCCATAAATCGCATGGTCCTTCGAGTTGGAGTACTACCGCTAGCCATGTCGTTCCTGCATCTTCTCACACTGCAGTGTCACGAGGATATGTGCCTCCTTATGAGTTGGTAGGGTATGTACCACCTTATATACCACCTTATGTACCACCTTATGGGTCCAATAATCAATTTGCTTATCAGTATTACAACTATGGATTTGTAGCACCCTTGTCTCAAGGTATTTCGAATTACAATATTCCCATGTACCCTTTTATGGATAAAACAAGAGGAGGCTATTATCCTAATGGACAAGACCATGCTGTCTACAATAATCAAACTTGCATGAAACAATCTTATTAGGGAGTGTGGAAAAAAAATGTAACAACCTAGGATCCCCTTCATAACGACGTTAAATTTTACTGACTTATCGATATTGACCAATGATATGGGTGTTGATGTATTTATAACTTTGAAAGATATTCTGATGTATATTATCATTGTATGTTGTTGTACCCCCATTGGTGATGTGTGTTACCCCTTTACGGGATGTCTAAATTGTCTCTATACCTTGAGGTACAGCCTCCACTGTAAGTCGGGGCAATAGTCCCCAGTGTAACATCATGTAATATGTAATTGTGGTCTCTCTAGGAGAAGTGGGCCCCATGTGAGATGACATGTAGGCTCAAGTATTATATTTGGTCAGTGAATTGAAAGGTTATAAATAGGGAGGCACTAGCCCTCATTTATACACACCTCACACACACTCTAAGGCACATGAGAGAGAGAGACTATAATAAGAGGAGAGAAAGATAGCTGCTGAACATTTCTTATTAATGCTTTTGATCATCTTACTATTCTGAAGAAGTTTGTCAGATTTTCTCCTTTATGGTTTCCCCGATGAAATTTTTTGTTTCTTGTGTATATTTTATATCTTATGCATTTTTCTATACTTGTTATTCTTTCAGATAAAGATCCTAGATAATATAATCATATCTTAAGAAAATATAACATGGTATTAGAGCCTCTCTGAAAGAAGGCACTATGCAACTGCGAGAACTAGGGCTTCCTAGTTGAAGGTGTTCTCTCCATAGATCATCAAGAAAGGAGGGCTAGGATAAATCAACTCACTAGGGAACATATACTGGTGATATCAGTTTATGAATAAGAGAAGTTTCACTATACAACCAATATACAGATGTAATGGCAACTAATGGAAATTAGGGTTTCATGCATGAAAACCCTAGAAGACTGAATTTAGTAATCCTAGAAATTTTACTATAAGGAGATATTGGAGAAGGATCAGAAGCCAAAACTATTGCAGGACAAAGAGAAATTCGTGTTTTACAGTGTGTAAAAGTTTCAACCTCATATTCGCTATACTTCAAGATATATGGTTCCTCCAAATTAGGGTTCTAGCCTCCTCCAGAATACGGTCATAAACAGGTGAACTAGGGAGGTTTGCTATATCTTGGGATAGGAAGGTCCAAACAAAATTTTGAAATATGTTGTAGGTAGGGAATGAGCTGTAGTTTTGGTGCTATGATTTTTATACCCAGAATGTGAAATAATGACACATAACCCTCCGTACAAGTTTTCTATGCTGGAGAGTCCCCAAAATAGTCACCTTGAGAAAATCAATGTAAGTACCACTTGGAGAATCCTCTTCTTCTATAACCTATAGGGTTGGAAAGAGGACATATCAGGTTATATCAATAATAAGTTTCAAAATTTAAGGAGCCTAAAATTTAGAGATACAGAAGAATCAATATCAGTCATTTCTGTAGAAGAAATTGGAAAACTAGGGATTACTGTTTCGGAAGATTCCCACCACTGTTTTCAGAAAATAAGTACATTGGGAAGCTCGCCTTGAATCGACCAATATTTTTGTCTAATTAAAAGTTTGAAATTCCAAGTTTAAAAAATTAGGGTTTTTCTAACAAACCAGCTCCAAAACCATGTAGGACACCTCAAATCGGTAAGATCTAAATTTTTGCTATTTACAATTGACGTTCTCATTTCAAAATGACTAATCACACCCAATTTGATAACAATATTGGTGAAGCTGACAACTTTCGAGTATGGAAGTATAGGACCTCCGCGATCCTTGAAGAAATTGACTTGGATCAGTATTTCAATAAGGAAGTTCTAAGAGCCATAGGGAGATGAGGCTAAGGCTAGAGCAAAGAGAATCATTGTAGATTCTATTAATAGTCATCTCATCCCTCATGTGTCATCCTTGAAGACACCAAAAGGAAGTGTTCGATGCTATGATGAAGCAATCAAAGAAGAATAAGATACTATTATAACCACCTTGAATGGCCTGACAAGATCATGTGATTCATTCATTCGAGGAATGTGTTCTAGAAGGAAGTGATTAACTTCAAGAAACTCTAGGAAGAGTGCACACAAGAAGAAGCTCGACTCATAATAAGAGAAGAGAAGATGGGAGCAACTGAAAATTCATCTCTCATGATTCAAAGAATATCCCTCAAGCAATGAGGAATATGAAGGACTCAATTCTTGAAGAACCTCTTATCCATTTTAGCAATTGGATAAGAAATGATGTTGTTATGAATGAATGAGATGATGAAGCTGAATGCTCAAGAAGAAATCTACCCATGAAACAAATAAATATAAGTATTCAATTGTCATTTCATGATATTTTTTTGGTTATACATTTGTTTATATTCAGTTGATGTTTGAGTATTTTTCATTTATACTACTGAATTGCACATAATACGTAAGAAGTCAATGATGGTGTACAACATTCCATTGATACTTATCTAGATTGAAACTTATTTTCTGGCATATTAGGAGTACTACACACTCTTAATAACATTGGGGTAGAATGCATCTAGAAGTTACTGTATGTATACATGACATGGATGAATGTTGGCTAAAATAGTCACATGGATATGTTACATATATTTGTCACTATTAATATGTTTTGGAAATTATTATATGTTTCTAATCATGCAACTGAACTTGATTTGTAGATCATTCCAAAGAACAAGTAACGATAGTTCAAAAGAGGAACTTGAAGCTTCTCGGGTCAAAGACACCATGGTCAAAGAAAGAGCTTCAGAAGAATATAAAGAGAATGGTAGATCCATCTCGAGAGATGAATACCACAATGGGCACGATAAATAATCCAATATTAAGAATAGTATGATGAGACTTCCAAAGAAATAAAGAGTCCTCATACACACTCTAGTTATGTGACACTGTTGAGCGAGATCATTGATGCAGAGCCTTCCAGCTATGAAGAAGTAGCCAAGAAGAAAGGGAAGGGGACTATGATCAAAGAGTACCAGTTCAAGAAGAATGATGTCTAGGATGCAGTGTTGAGACTTGAACGGAAGTTTGTAGTGTCTTCCATATGGATCTACAAGATCCAGCATGTAGTAGATAGCAAGATTGTGGGATATAAGGCAATATTCGTAGCATGAGGCTTCTCACAGAAAGAAGGCACATACTATGAAGAGACATTTGCACTAGTGATGAGTCAATTATATGTAGAGTAGTAGCTTGGAGTTGAGACACATGACAGGAATACTCATGTGTGAAAATTAAAGAAGGCCTTGTATGAGCTTAGAAGGAACCCATGGGATAGAACATACAGTTACATAAGGAGCTTGAAGATCACCTAGAGTGATGAATATATTAACCTTTGCTACAAGATTGAAGATGAAATCCTATAGAGGATGAAAAGCTCATGGATTGGTGTGAGAATAATTTTTGAACAAAGTTCAATATAGAGGATATTGGTATGCAGTGACCCTAAATGGATACATATAATATTAGTAGTAGAGGAAGATACTTGTCACTCCATTACAGAATGCTTCAATACATAGAGTATAAAAGGCAGAGGAAGAATGATGCTCCACTTTAGAGGGAGTGACTGAAGAAGATCCTCAGGTTAGACATGGTATGACATGATGGAAATCTTATTGATGGCTCTAGTATTTACTGAGACTAAAGCCGATTCCAACCTTTACTTCAAGGCTGAACACAAAAGACCAATGATGCTCCTGTTATATGTCGATGACCTGTTCCTGACAGGAAAAGAGGATCGCTTTAAAGGTACAAGAAGGAGACTTGGTACAAAGTTCAAGATGAAATACCTAGGGATAATGCACTACTTCTTAGGCATGGTGGTTTGGAAGAATGAAAATGATATTTTCCTTGGTTAAGGGAAGTATGCAGTGGATATTTTGAAGAAATTTAGAATACTGGACCACAAGGAAATAACCACACCTATGGCATCAAACTTGAAGATTTTGTGTGATGCTTCATTAGAGACGATTGATGCCACAATGTATCATCAGATGATTTATTCATTGATGTTCCTGATGAATACAATACTAGATATATGCTTTGCTGTGAACAACTTGAGCCAGTTCCTTACGGATTCGAGACATGTTCACTTGGTTGCAAAGAATGCAGTGAGGTACCTGAAGGGTACATTTGAGTATGGGATCAAGTATGATATGAATAAGAAGACTAACCTACATGGTTATGTTGATTCATATTGGTAGGGCCACTGAGAAGAAGAGAATCGGTTTGGAAGTATGCATTCTTGCATGGCACTAAGTACAATCGAGGCAAAATATGTTGCCACTTGCTCAGATATTTGCGAGGTAGTATGTTTCTGTTGAAAGTTACTATTTGATTTCATTGATATGAATTTCATTTTTTTATGATGTAGAGAGGAGCAGTGAAGCTCCATTATGTGATCTATATCGAGATCTCTCGAAAGAGGGAGTCATGAGTTCTAGCATAGCCGGTGAGACATGTTGTCTATGCATAAAATATTGTCGAAGCTCGTAGGTTTCTCAGACATAATCATTACTATAGGTTGTCCTCAAATGTAATCAGTCCTGGAGAAGCTCACAGATTATCCTTGGATGTAATTAGTCCTGATGTGATTCTATGCTAGAAATGGCCAGATTGAAGTTTGAATACTTTAGAGAGAAGCTTGGTGTACTTTAGATTGAGGTTCCTTCTAAGGGGAAGTGATGAGTCTGAAAGACGTAGATACACATAATCCTTTCCAATATGATGGAAGGCTAGGTCCTCCCATGGTCCTTGATGTAAGTGTTTGATTCGTCGGACCTCAACTTGTGTGCATTAAAAGTTTGTGTTAAAAATAATGCGTTCAGCAGGTGAATTAATGGAACAACATTTACAGAAATTAAATGCTGAAAACAGATGGAAAACAAAACTGATAAACATATATAAAAGAAACATAGAATCAGAGAGTCACAAAATAGAAGTTGATAACGGAGTTCACCCCCTTCACTGGGCTACGTCTCTGGGTCCCTCTCCAATGGGTACCGATCCAATTAATCTCTTTGAAATGGTACAAAAATGATTCTGGAATCAACTTCAACAACTGTAAACAGAATGCTGTACAAAGCCTTTAAGAACTCTCTTGAAAATTACAAAATGGTCTTCAGAAAACAAAGAAAACCAATTATAATAGAGAACAGTCGACTTCAACAGGAAACATCATCTGGACATTTCACAGTGAAGCTCTCCAAGCTTTTCATAACAGAAAAATGATGTACTGCGCTCCGAACGATTTGAGTCCCCCTTCACTGGTGGCCAGCCTCTTCTATTTAAGCGTTCAGTGGGAGGATAAGTAATGGATTCGCCTCCCTCTTTCACACAGCTGTTATCTTCTTTATTATCGTTACAACCATACGCTAAGCTGAACCATGCAATTTGTCCAAGTCATTGCACAAGCATTATGTTACCACGACGTTCCATATCCATGAAACGTTGCAACTAACTCCACGCACATGTTGACTCAAAACACGTTGCAATGACCGTTACGCACATATGTTGCACCATACCATAACGTCACACATAACGTAACCGTTTGATGTCACCACTAACTTTGGGATGTCGCAGCAAGTGCGATAAGTATGTCGCAGCTAAGTCTATCACAACAAGTGATAAGTTTGTTGCAGCTAAGTTTGTCACAACAAGTGATAAGTCTGCCACAGCAAGTGATAAGTCTGTCGTAGCTAAGTCTGTCATAGCAAGTGATAATTCTGTCGCAGCAGGTGCGATGTATGTCACAACAGGTGCGATTTATGTCACAACAGGTGCGATGTATGTCGTAGCAAGTGCAATATGTCACCACTATGTTTAGCATATGTGTGGAACATACATGTGTTATGTTCTTTGAACCATAGATTAATAACTATTGTACCATATTGGATCAGTGTAAATTAAAGATGAATAATCCTCTGGATCATTCCTCCCCATTGGAGAGATTTTGAACCACCAAAATCCTAAATTATTTTGCAAGTAAGTGAGGGTATAGCTCCCTCACTTTTCCAATCTCCATCCATATTGCTTTGCTAGGATGCATGCCCTTAAGCCCCACTCAGAGGTACTCAACATTCCCCCTTCATGAAGTCCTTACATTTCTGTCAAGAATAACATCATCCTGCAACTCATTCATATATTCAGGTGCCATATCATCAACTGAAGGAATCTGCATGTTAATTTCCTCATCCATGATCATAGGAGGCTCATACAATTTAAGATTCTCAACATTGATAACTGAATAAATTTGCATGTATGGAGGTAAATTCAAGCGAAAAGCATTAGTACTGATCTTTTCCAAAATATCAAAAGGACCATACCTGATAGGTTTAAGCTTTTTACCTTCACCTGATATGTAACCAAACTCTGTCACCAACCTAAAATTGATGATCAACTCGATGCTTGTCATGCTTGGCTTTGTACTTTGCCTGGCTCTTCTCCAATTGTTCTTGAACTACCTAGTACACTGCTTGGATTCTCTAGATGAACTTTAAGTCCTTGTTTGCATCATGATGTCCATCCACTGCATCTTTGTCAAAAGAGAAGTCCATCGGTTTTTTTGGCAGATAAACAAAACAAGTTTCAAAAGGAGATATTTTCGTGGAAGAATGAACTGCATGATTGTAAGCATGTTGTATATACTGCAACTGTTCATCCCAAAGTTTAGGATGTTTACTACAATATCCTCTGGGCAGCTGAATCACTGTTCTGTTCACTACCTTTGTTTTCCCATTGGTCTGTGGATGAAAAGCTGTAATTTTCTTCAGTTTAGTGTCCATAAGCTCCCACAAGGTCGACCAAAATTCTCCCAAGAACCGGGAATCCTGATCAGATACAATAGACATGGGTAGCCAAAAATGTACCCAAACATTCTGAAAGAATAGATGAGCTGTTTGTTCAGTAGTGATCTGTTTGTTACATGGCATTAAGATACACATTTTTCTAAATCTATCCACAACAACATATAGATAATCATGCCCTTTTCTAGACATAGGTAGTCCTCCTACAAAGTCCATAGAAATGCTTTCCCAAGGACGAGAAGAAACTGGAAGAGGTGTGTACAAACCCAATTTCCTATTGCTAGGCTTACTCTTTGCACACATAACACCGCCTCTTATGTATTTAGCTACAGTTTCTTGCATCTGATGCCAATAACAATGATTCTGTAATATAGACAATGTTTTACTTACTCCAAAATGTACTGCAATCAATGAAATATGTGCCTCTCGGATCACATGTACTCTTTCTTTCTCTAGAATATAGAGTTTATCGAGATGATACAAGAGCTGATCATGCACAAAATAGTTCTCTTCCTGTTTACCATGTATTAGCGATGCATATATGTTCTTAAAATCTTTATCTTCTGCATATTGTTCAACATAACTCTCATGGGTTAATGAACTGTTCTGAAGAATGATTGAAGCATTCATAGGTGGCCTTGATAACATGTCTACTACTTTATTATGAATTCCCTTTTTTTATCTAACTACGAGATGAAACTGCTGTAAAAATCCCATCCATCTTAAATGCCTACTTTGTTGTACTTTAGTTTGTAAATATTGAAGTGGCTGGTGATTAGTATGTATGACTGTTTCTTTTCCCATGATATAATGTTTCCACTTCTTTACACTTTGTACCAAAGCATACAACTCTTTGTCATAGGTCGGATAGTTACTTACCGCAGTAGAGAATGTTTCTGAATGGTAATAGACTGGCTTCCTTCCTTGCATCAAAACTGCTCCCATGGCAAACCTGCTGGCATCAGTTTTGATCTCAAATGGCTGCTGCAAATTTGGCAATGTTAGAACTGGTGCTGTGCTGATCCTTTCCTTCATAGTGTCAAAGGCTCTCTGATGCTTTCCTCCCCACTGGAAAATTTCTTTAATGCTTGTCAACGTATGTAATGGAGCAGCAATGGAAGAAAACCCAGAAATGAATTTCCTCCAATACTGAACTGCACCCAAAAAAATTCTGATTTCAGTAACGGTGTTAGGTCATGGCCAGTTTACAATGACAGCAACCTTGGCTGGGTCCACTCACAGGTGGCCTCCACCAATAATATGGCCCAGATATACTAAAGAAGTTTTAGCAAACTCACATTTAGACATTTTTACACAAAGCTTCTCCTTCCTCAGTACATTTAAAACTTTCTTCACATGTATAATGTGTTTCTCCCAGGTTTTTCTAAACACCAGGATATCATCTAGATATACAATTACAAAATCATCAATGAATGGTCGAAACACATCATTCATGACCCGCATGAAAGTAGCAGGAGCGTTACATAGCCCGAAAGGAATTACAAGCCATTCATACAAATCCTGTTTTGTTTTAAACGCTATTTTCCAAGCATCATTTTCAGCAACACGGATTTGATGATACCCACTACGCAGATCCAATTTTGTAAAATAAATTGCATGTTTCAACTGATCAAGCAAATCATCAATGCGAGGGAGAGGATACCCGTTTTTAATGGTGATTTTGTTAAGGGCCCTGTAGTCGATACACATCCTCCACGAACCATCCTTCTTTGGAACCAATACTATAGGAGAGCCACAAGGAGAAGTGCTTGGCCAGATGACCCCCTTCTCAATCAGCTCCTGAACCTACTTCTTGATCTCCTCATTCTGCATTACAGACATCCGGTACATGGCTATGTTCGGGAGTGGCACATCCTGCTGCAACTGTATCTCATGCTGAATCTCTCTCTTTGGTGGTAACCCTTTCGGATCTTGAAATAAATCGTCATACTCAAAAATAATTTCAATCAGTTCAGATTTATGTTTAGGATCACATCCTTCAAAAGATTGAGAAATCTCATCATTTTTCACCTTAACCATCATTAACACAAAATTCTTACTAGCATTTACCAGCCTATTCATTTGTCTTGCATAAACTATTGCTAGGTTTGTTCTTGTCTTATGTGCTCGCACAATATATTCCACACCATCTTTAAAAAGATGATACTTATTCTACTCTCTATAAAAGATTGCTTTCCGGTCATACAAATATGGACTCCCAAGTACTATCCCACAAATGTCAAGTGGCACTACATCTAATTCTACCTCATCCATGAACTTTTCAGTAATTGCCAACTTCAATACACATTTCTTTGTAACTTGTAATTGTGTATCATTAGTAACCCAACCAAGAGGATAGGGTTTTTCATGAGGCATAGTAACTAAATGCAATTTCTTAACCACTTCTTCTAATATCAGATTTACTTGTGAACCACTATCAAACAATGTATCAATCTTTGTGTGATTTGCAATGACATGAATGTGAAACAGTGCACTTCTATTTTTATCATTTTGCTTAGAAGTAGATGGAATATTTGTACTTGCACTAGAACTTGATTTTGCATCAATGGGAAAGATACTTTTATTCTTACCCTAGATTTCGACAGCTGTAACCTTTGTTTCATCACCTAAATCAGACCCCAAGTCTTGAATAATTGCAGCAGTAGCTTTTTCTTTGCCTTTTATCTTTGTTTCCTCCGTACTTCTTTGGCCTTAACTCTGGATGAAGTTTCCAACACTTAGAGACATCATGTCCCTTCTGAAAATGCGAACATGTAGGCTTTTCATCCTCTTTCTTAACAGTAGCCATCTTCTTTTTCCCCTTATCTTGACCTTTCGATTTGCTGTCAAATTTAAATGAATTCTTCACAAAAGTATCATTAGCATGCTTGCCCCTGGCTTCTAAATGGGTAGATTGAACACATACGTCATCCAAATTACTGGGGTTAAACATCAACAAAGTATGTGTCAAATAAGAATGCATGCCACCAATATACTTAAGAAGAGTTTCTTGTGTATCTAATGCAACATTCAATGCAATAGCCCTTTTCCTGAATTCATGATTATAGTCTTGAATGATTTTTCCTTTATCTTGTCTAAACATTTGCCAACCCATGGTTAATTGTTGAATATGGCCTAAAGGATAAAATTGCTTCCTTAATACTTCAGTGAATTCATTCCAAACTGAAAATTTTTTACCATTCTTTCGAAGATCTTGCTAAATATTTTTCTCCCACCAAGTAAGAGCCATTCCACTCATTCTTAGAGTGGCCAATTGAATTCTAGAAGGGTCATCATTGATGCCCTGCACCCTGCAATATACTTCAAGCTGCTTGATCCAATTGTCTAACTTTTCAGCATCTAAATCTCCATTATAAATTGGTAACTCAAACTTAACATCCAATTTGAAATAAGGCATATTAGAATTTGTGTTAGCATTATGTGAATGAGAAGCATGAGAAGAAGAGAAAGTTTGAGTAGTATCAAGAGGATCACCATTTCCTTCTACTCCTTTACCCTTTTCTTCCTTCTTCACTTCTGCATCTTTGGATGAAGATCCTTCTTCTTTCTTATTCCTTTCTACTCACTCATCGAGTAGAATTTTCATCATGGCTTTCATGCTCATAAAAGCCTCCAAAAACTCAGACTCCAAAATAACATGTTTTTCCTGTTCTGTATGTCCTTCTTCTTCCCCTCGTGGAGAAGACATGGTTCTTGCGAATGTTCTCCTTGAGCCAATCTCAGGATCTTCTTTAACTAATTCTCCTTCACCAAGCTTTAACCTAGACCTGGTAAGCATTCACAAACTTGCACAAGTAGTCAACCAGCTCTGATACCATAACATGATCCGTCGGACCTCAACTTGTGTGCATTAAAAGTTTGTGTTAAAAAGAATGCGTTCAACAGGTGAATTAATGGAACAAAATTTACAGAAATTAAATGCTGAAAACAGATGGAAAACAAAACTGATAAACAGATATAAAAGAAACACAGAATCAGAGAGTCAAAAAATAGAATTTGATAATGGAGTTCACCCCCTTCACTGGGATACATCTCTGGGTCCCTCTCCAATGGGTACCAATCCAATTAATCTCTTTGAAATGGTACAAAAATGGTTCTGGAATCAACTTCAGCAACTGTAAACAGAATGCTGTACAAATCCTTTAAGACCTCTCTTGAAAATTACAAAATGGTCTTCAGAAAACAAAGAAAACCAATTATAACAGAGAACAGTCGACTTCAATAGGAAACATCATCTGGACATTTCACAGTGGAGCTCTCCAAGCTTTCCATAACAGGAAAAATGATGTACTGTGCTCTAAACGATTTGAGTCCCCCTTCACTGGTGTCCAGCCTCTTCTATTTAAGCGTTCAGTGGGAGGATAAGTAACGGATTCACCTCCCTCTTTCACACAACTGTTATCTTCTTTATTATCGTTACAACCATACGCTAAGCTGAACCATGCAATTCGACCAAGTCACTGCACAAGCATTATGTTACCATGACGTTCCATATCCCCGAAATGTTGCAACTAACTCCACGCACATGTTGAATCACAACACATTGCAATGGCCGTTACACACATATGTTGCACCATACCATAGCGTCACACGTAACGTAACCGTTTGATGTCACCACTAACTTTGTGATGTCGTAGCAAGTGCGATAAGTATGTCGCAGCTAAGTCTGTCACAACAAGTGATAAGTCTGTCGTAGCTAAGTCTGTCATAGCAAGTGATAAGTCTGTCACAGCTAAGTCTGTCATAGCAAGTGATAAGTCTATTGCAGTAGGTGCGGCATATGTCGCAGCAGGTGCATCGTATGTCGTAGCAAGTGCGATATGTCACCACTATGTTTAGCATATGTGTGGAACATACATGTGTTATGTTCTTTGAACCATAGATTAATAACTATTGTACCATATTGGATCAGTGTAAATTAAAGATGAATAATCCTCCGGATCAGTGTTGGAGCCTTTCCAACATGGTGGCATGTTGGGCCTCCCATGGTCATTGATGTAAGTGATGAGCCTTTCTGACATGGTGGCAGGCTGGGCCTCCCATGGTCGTTGATGTAAGTACTGATCCTTTCTGACATGGTGGCAAGATGGGACTCCCATGGTCGTTGATGTAAGTTCTGAGATCCTTTTTGACATGGTGGCAGGCTGGGACTCCAATGGTCATTGATGTAAGTGCTGAGAGCCTTTTCGACATGGTGGCAGGATAGGCCTCCCATGGTTGTTGATGTAAGTGATGGAGCCTTTCTGACATGGTGGGAAGTTGGGCCTCCGATGGTCGTTGATGTAAGTGTTGTGTTATGTGTATCTGGGTTGTGCTCCATGTGACAATGAGATGATCTGAATATGATTAGGTAATAGTGGGGTAAATAGGTATTGCAAGGCATGAAATCAGTCCTGGGATGCTCCTTCAGGTTTTGCAGTAGCATTTAATTAGTCCTGGGAGATCTTGCAGGTTTTGAAAAAGGCATATAATAAGTCTTGAGATATACCTACTTGATGGATTACTTGCAGAAATGATGAAGACTTGGTAGGGCTAGGCCTACATCCAACATGAAAAAGGGTTGGAACTATAGAAACTTATGATGACAGATAGTATGGGATGATGATAAAATTATAAGAAGATGATGGCAACATCTATGATGAAGAATCTATAACTCTGTGATGACGACGATGCAATGAAGGCATGACCAAACGTGTTGATGTCTATGTAGAGACAAAATATCTTCCTAGTTAAGAGGGAGTGTTGATGTATTTGTAACTTTGAAATATATTCTGATGTATCTTATCATTGTATGTTGTTGTACCTCCATTGGGGATGTGTGTTACCCCTTTACGAGATGTCTAAATTGTTTCTAGACCTTGAGGTACAACCTCCATTGTAAGTTGGGGCAATAGTCCCTAGTGTAACATCATGTAATATGTAATTGTGGTCTCTCTAGGAGCAGTGGGCCCCATGTGAGATGACATGCAGGCTCGAGGATTATATTTGGTCAGTGAATTTAAAGGGTATAAATAGGGAGGCGCTCTCCCTCATTTATACACACCTCACACACTCTCTAAGGCGCATGAGAGAGAGAGACCGTCATAAGACTAGAGAAAGATATTTGCTAAACATTTCTTATTACTTATTTTGCTCATATTACTATTTTGAAGAATTTTGCGGGGTTTTATCCTTTATGGTTTCCTCGATTAAAATATTTGTGTCTTGTGTATCTTTTATATCTTATGAATTTTGTTGTACTTGTTATTCTTTTAGATAAATATCATAGATAATCTAATTAGATATTGACAAAATCTAACACCAGTATCTCATGGTCCGACATGGATGGTTGTTCCCGCCAAGCTTCCTTTGGACATTCTGAAACTTGAAGGAAAGACTGGTGAGGACCCCGGTGAGCACGCTATGAATTTCCACCTATGGTGCTCTTCGAATTCATTGAATCGTGATTCTATTTGTTTATGACTATTTAAACGTACCCTCACGAGACCTATGGCGAAGTGGTATATAGAGTTTCTTGGGGGCACATATCGGACTTTCAATGAATTATCCATGACCTTTCTCAACCACTTTCATCCACCTATGCATTATGATGTCGGTATTGATCTCTTGTTGACATTTCGAGAGGATAAAGCCACCCATATTTCTGATCATATTCAAGAGTGGAGTAGACGAAAGTGGTTGATCAAGGCTCATATTCCACCATAGTTTATTTTGGAGTGGTTCCTCAAATCATTATTGTCATATATAGTGAAGGATGTTTCCACATCTAGAGTGATGAATGAGGAACATGTTATATTTTGGGATAAACAAATAGACTCGATTTATGCTCAGTCTGGGCTCTTGTATGAGATTATTTTGAACGTACTGTGGTCCAATTATCCTAAGTTCAAATCTCAGCCACATGCTGATGGAATTGTTGGCTCTGCAAGTGATAAAACTGTATACTCGGTTACCAATCAAATGAAAAGTTTGTTTAATAATCAGCCTGAGTCAGGACAAGCTACAACTTTGTCTCATCCCACTCAAATGACAGATGTACATTCTATGCAATCGTCGAACCAAAAGGGAAACCAGCTGCCCATAAGGAATAAAAATAAAGGAAGAAACAATTGTAAGGGTGGGAATAGGAATGGAAATGCTGATGATGACAAGAATGATAGTAATGCTGGGGGGGACAAGAAGTCTAAATTTAAGGTCAATTTTCCTTGCAATCTTTGCGGGGCAGATCACCTCACTCACTTGTTGCATCGTATGAAAGATGCCTCAAAATTCATTGCACAGAGACCAGCCGTGTTGAAGGATCCTTTACTACAAAATAAAAATATGAATTCGAGGACCATGGACCCTAGAAGTGCTTCTAGTGGGAGTCAAAATCTGCTGAGCATTGAAAGTGGCCATGGTTGCATCAACATGCTGTCTGCTAAGAATGTTGTGATGTAAGATAAATATTATGGTTCATCGCAACCTGACCTTGGGAAAGAAATTGCTCCACCAAAGACCCATTTGTGTATTGATAAACCTGGTGACAATCCTGAAGCTCCACCTCACATTCCTAATGGAGTCTTAAAGCACTTAGGGCACAATCCTAATGCTCGAGCTACCTAGAACTATTCCATTGTCGAGGATTTGGGCCAGACTCCTTGTGTGATGTCCACTTTAGAATTTCTTCAGAATTTCCCTTTACAGAGGAAATCCTCGTTGTTTTCCCTTGGGGTGGTTTATTCAAACCCTTTCTTAGTGATTAAATTCAAAACTCATGAATTCCATACTCACTTTCCTTACTATGTGTCTCTTTTAGTGCACTTAGAGTTATGAAAAACACCATCAAGAACACAGTGATTGGTGAAGGCGCTATAGCTTCTGTGATGTCTTTAGCCTATTGGAAGGGCTTAGGTTCTCTACGTTGTCAAAATCTGGAACCATGTTGACTGCTTTTGAATGGAGATCTTTTCAGCCGCATGGTATACTTCCTTCTCTTGAGGTCCAATTGGGAGGGAAGACCATGACGATCGATGTTGAGGTGGTTGATGCACCCCTCGAATATAACCTTTTGCTGGGTTGTAACTGGATTTATAATATGAAAGCAGCTATGTCATCCCTCTTCCGAGTGATTCATTTTCCTTTCAAAGGGAGGATTGTTACAGTCGATCAGAAATATTTTGATAATTCTAGTACGAAAGCATCGTCAGGAGCTACTATCCCGGTCATTGATAATTCTCATCCGACAACTGAGAATGTTGGGGTGGGAATGTATCCTTTGTTGATGGGAACTTTTAATTGTACCACACCAATACTTACCATAGGTTATAGTATGGGTAGATATTTGTCATTGTCAAGTTCAGTTCCATTTCTCATTTTTCATTTGGAAGATCCTTGGACTCTTCCTTCTCTGAGCACTTCAGATGAGGAGCTTAGAATTGCTGAGATGGACATGTTGTTATCTACAACATTGGTGTCTTATCAAGATAATGTTGGTTCTATTGTAGATCCTAGTCCTTTCTCTTCTCAGACGAATGAGGAAGACCCGTATGCAATTCCTGCTTGGGCAGTTGTGTCATCTCACTCACATGACTACTTTGATGCCATTTTTCCAATGGATGAAGCTATTCTCAAAGCTATGTATGGTGTAGAGCAACCTTGGAGAGAGTTACATCATAGATCGTAATTTCTTCATGATCTTGAACATATGGAGTGTGATGACTATAGGGAAATCCTTAGGGAGAAAGTTGGTAGACTCGTGGTCCCATTAGGCACTCCTAGTAAGTTTTCCGAAGGGAACATGGCCAATTTGTCACCAACCATACCTATCAACATTTCTCAAACTCTTGACAAGATTGAGAATGTGTACATTGGGGCATATTTTCCCCCCAATGAGATTGAAGCATACACCAATATCTTTAAATAATTTTGAGATGTTTTTTCTTGGTCGTATGAGGAAACATTGGGAATAGACCCTCGTATTGTTGAACACGAGATTAAAACCTATCCAGATGCTAGACCTGTTTGACACTGTTTGCATGCGATGAATCCTAGGAAAGCATCCGCTATTAAGTGAGAGATAGAGAAGTTTCTTAAGGCCGGATTCTTCTATCCCATTCCCTTGAATGAATAGGTGTCCAATCCCATACTTGTTGAAAAGAAACAATGAACTATCTATGTATGCACTGATTTTAGAGACTTGAACCGATCTTGTCCTAAGGATAACTTCCGCACAACATTTATTGATCATATTTTGGATGAGTGCATAGGAAGCGAGGTGTTCTTGTTTATGGATGGATTTTTAGGATATAATCAGATTCATATCAAACCCAAGGATCAACATAAAACAACTTTCATTTGTCCTTGGGGTACGTTTGCATATCGAAAAATTCCTTTCGGCCTTAAAAATGCTGGAGATGCTTTTCAATGGGCTATGACCTTCAATTTTCACGACCTCAAGCACATAATTGAAGTGTATCTTGATGTTTTAGATTCTCACTCTCAGTTGAGGGTGGATCATCCTACCCATCTACGCTTGGGTTTTGAAATATGCCGCTGATATCAAATCTGGTTAAATCCTCAAAAGTGCAGCTTTTGTGTGAGAGTAGGTCTCTTACTAGGGTTTATCATTTCTAAGGAGGGAATTAGGGTCAACCCTTTAAAGGTTGAGGAAATACTTCAATTTTATCCCCCACGTAATATTAGACATCTTCATAGTTTGTAAGGGATGACGAACATCTTGTGGAGATTTGTTATAAATTTTTCCAATTTGACTAAGGGTTTCATGCGCTTATTGAAGAAATACACACCTTTTATCTGTGAAGAGTGAGCTCCATATTCTTTTGATGCTTTGGAGAAATACTTGGCATTAGACCCCGTTCTTAGTCCACCCGACTATAGCTGCGATTTTTTGATATATGTGGCTGCGTCTCAAGAGACAATTGGTATGGTCTTGGTTCAAGAGGATGAGGAGCTTCATGAGCATGTCATCTACTATCTTAGCCAAAACCTCATTGATACATAACTTTTTTATACTCGTGTCGAGAAGCTAGCCCAAGATACCGTCCATGCAGTCCAATGTTTGAGGCATTACATACTCCTTCACCAAACTTTGGTTGTGGCTCACATTAACCCATTTCAATTCGTCCTCACCAGAAAGATGATAGGGGGAAATACAATAAATGGATTGTGATTTTGCAAGAATTCGATCTCGATTTTGTTTCAGTAAATTCGAAGAAATCGTTGATTTTTGTAGAGCTCATATCAAAATTTCCTAGTTTGGATGAAGGCGAGATTCATGAAGACTCCTTCATTGATGAGCATATTTTTCTCATTTCGACTATGGACCCATGGGGGGATATTATTGTCTATTTGCAAACTTTTAAGGTTCCTTCTCACCTCTCACAAGATGAGCGTCAACGTTTATGTCGTGTAGCTAAGAATTACCTCATTGTTGGTGACACTTTTCATCGCCATGGGGTTGATTCCATTTTGCGTCAGTGCTTGACTCATGAAGAGGCCGAGTCTATGCTAAATGATTGCCATGGAGGGGCATGTGATGGTCATTTATCTGTGATTTATACAAATCAAAATATTATGGGAGCAGGTTATTTTTTACCATTGATCTTCAATGATTGTGTTAATGTAGTCAAGCAGTGCCACCCTTTCCAGTTGTTTGCACAAAACATGCACTCCCATCCTACCCTGTTACATATGATTATCACCGCTTCTCTCTTCACCAAGTGGGGGGTTGATTTTATAGATTTCAACCTAGCTTCAGTTGGGGGAATCATCATATCATAGTGGCTATTGATTATTTCATGAAATGGGGATAGGTTATGCCTACTATCAAATCCGACAGTGAGACAACCACGCATTTCGTATTCAATCAGATTATCACCTGATTTGGTATCCTGAGAGAGCTTTTCACTGACCATGGAAGGAAATTTCAAAATAAGATGATGGATGAGTTGTCTTTGAAGTTAGGATATAAGCAAGATCATTCCTAGTCTTCTTACTATCCTCAAGTGAATGGACAGGTTGAAACTGTGAATAAGTCCCTTAATTCCATTCTCCAAAGAACCATCACGCAAAGCAAAACCAATTGGCATATCATGTTATATCCTACTTTGTAGGCCTATCGAACCGCGGTTAAGACTGCCACCGGTTTTTCCCCATATCAATTGGTGCATGGGGTGGAGTCAATTTTACTGATTGAATGCAAAATCCCTTCTTTGAAGCTAGTCATGGAACTTTTGCCAAAGACTTCTACATTAGAAGAACATATGGTCTACTTAGAGAAACTTGATGAGAAACATCAAGATTCCTTGACGACTCTTGAGGTGAACAAGTGTCATGTTAAATCCCAGTACGATAAGTCTATCCGTCCCCAAAAGTTTAGTGAAGGTGACTTGGTCCTCTCATATGATCAAGCTAGTGAACCTTTAGGGCCGAGAAAATTTAAACCCATGTGGCATGGGCCTTATGTGGTCAAGAGAGTATTGGAGAAAGGTGCTTACGAGCTAGTAGATTATGAAGGGACAACCTTGGAGGAGCCTAGGAATGGGCTCTATCTCAAAATATACTATGCGTAATTCTCAGCCGAGGCTGATACTTTGTACAGTTACATAGTTTAGTATTGGTATTCTTATGGTGATCGGGTTTGTTGACTTGCTTCCATTTGTTATGGAAGATGTCGACAGAGTCTTCGATATATGTAGGATACATTGACGGTGCCATATGCCACACTCAAAACTTAGCTTTGGCTACTTGGGTGATTTATACTCCTACGGGTCAAGTTTTGTCTTCAGGAGGTGTATGTCTCCGGGCTTCATCAAACAATATTGTTGAATATAGTGCCTTGATTGAGTTATTATGCGATGCCATCTCTCATGGTATTCGGTCTCTTGAGGTACATCTTGACTCATAGTTAGTGGTATTACAGTTAAATGGCATGTATCGTATTGCAAATTAGACTTTATTACAAATATTCTTGAGAGTAAGGTTGTTAGAACGACAATTTGATAACATTACATACATTCACATTCCAAGAAATTACAAGCATGTTTCTGATTCATATGCAAATTATGTACTAGATTGGCATTTGACACATAGACAAAGAAGAATTCACATCACATTGACACATGTAAATATAAATAACCGATCATCATAAGTATTTTTCATTCAAAATATAGTTCAAAAAGTGGTGTCATAATACATAATGTCATGATACAAAAATGGGGCTTTCGAGCCACAAAAATATACTACACAGTCAATACAACAAAATTTACATCTAGGCCTCTAAACCTATGGATCAGGGTGCTAATCATGCTAATACACGACAACTCTAGCTAGACATTTGAATAGTTGAACCCATGCGTGTGGTACACTCACCACCTATCGCTGCATAGCCTCAGGCAAGTCCTCGAATTGTGCCATGGGAACTCGATGTGTCAGTTGAATGAAGTTTTTATGGATGTTTTTGAGCATGTGCTCCACATCCACACCTATGATATCATCACCTCTACCCCTTCGATTTTTTTGAGGGAAACCATCTGGTCATCTAGGTCCAACATCTATGTATACATGACCGGTATCAATATATGTCATCACACAAAAACATGTCTTTTTGATTTCACTATATCATAAAACACAAAAAAAATTAAATATCTCAAAAACAAAATAGAGTAGGGATTATTACCTATGTGTCCGTATGCATATCCTTATGGAAAAGGCATGTCAGGATCACCATGTAAGTCTATCCCCTCATAGGGGTATCCTTCTATAGCTACAATCTGCCCGCGCCACCAGTGGTAAAAGTTAGATGGGTAGGGTGTGGACACTCGCCCTCCACCTAGTATCTACATCACATTTTCCTAGCACAACTGAGTTGGATCCTGAGCACCATGAGGAGTGATATCCACTCTTGGGATTAGACCCGATCCATGCTCAAAGAAGAATGTACTCAAGACAATTGCAAAACCAAAGTTTCACGTTCTACCCATATTACAGTTTGACAACTGTTGTTTCATGTTACCCAGTAGTGAGGTACTCCAACCATTGATGGTGGGCCTCATGCACTCCACCGCATAGAATATCAATGTCCTGGAAGCCTGATGGAGGGATTCCAATCCTGCAATCCTGCCGAGTGTTAGTAGTATGGCCTTGAGGCCAAGGTTTTGGATTGAGTTCGTTGGGATATGACTCCCAACCTTTACTATGTCTGAGAGGCAGTAAAATACAATGTACTCCTCAATTGTGAGGCCACCTTAAACCCCACGAGTTCATAGATTGAATACCTCCCTTCTGCGGGATAGTCCAGTAATGAAGTAAATATCTTCAACCTCAAGGCTGAGAGGCATCCCGTTGATATGGAAGGTTTTCATATCTGGATCCCAGTAGTCCACCAGTATTTGGAGTAGTCTTGGCTTGTCTCTTAAGCTACCAAGATGCCATAATTTATATAAACCACATGCCCTCAAAGCTTGTTGGACCATTAGATCACCTTGGATAACCCTTTCCACATCTACATCCTCACGTTCATGCCATTCCAGAACCATCCTGTAGAAAAATTTAAGAGTTTTATGAGTCTTCACCTTAAAAATTGGTAAATTCCACCTTATGCGTGATTTTTCCTAAAAAAGATGCATATCTATGCAGAAATCGAAGGATTTTCCATGTATATCAGGCCCTATACACACAAATCGAGTGATTTTCTGTGTGGGATGAAAATTCCAATTTTGGGGTTCCCGAAAAAGCAACCACTGAAAATTAAAATAAAAGAATTGAAATGAAAGAGGATGGCATGAAGAATTTCCTGATCTAGACGGTTCTTGATTTCGTGGATTGTATCTCCCAGAAACAACGTTTCAAGTTTGTGGGTCAAAAGCACTATGTGTGGTAAAAATTTCAAACGGTATGGTAAAAATGAGTTGTTAACTATTTTATAGATTTTTTTTTGAAATTTTTACCCACCTCTCCATAGTTTGGGACTTTATTGACTATTTTTGGACTATTTTGCCTAATTTTGTGGTATAGGGACCTGATTTGAGCATACTTTGACCGATACTTTGACCTGTTCGTATCTGTTACAGGTATAATTTTGAATTGGCATATAGGTTAGGACTCCATATTCGCTTGTATTATGCATTGCATTATGACTATTTCACCTTAACTCTAGGTATGAACCCACTTCGTAGTGTCACAAAACCTTCATATTGCTATTAGAAGTGGCATTATGTAAGTGGTAGAGATTTCCTATACATGGGTGCCCTAGTTAGATCTTGTTTTGCAGTTTGGTACCCATGCTGAGATTTCTCCTTTAGGTTTGGAAGTCCCTTATAGTCCCTCCATGTCCTTGAGCAAGAGCTTCATAGTCCTCTTGAACATTATGTTGGCCATCTCCCATAGGGACTCCGTTGTATATCAAGTTGTAATTGCATTTCATGTATTTTGCTTGCTGCTATTGAGATTTATGCTAGCTCCCCGATTAAGAGTTATAAGCCATGTAGCCTGCGCTTATCCCAATCCTAGCCAAGCAGAACCTTTTTTACATATCCTTTGCAACTTGATCATCCCTTACTAAGAGGATACCTTCCCCCGAGTGTCCTTATCATGCACATGCTTCCTTGCATTCAACATAGGTATGTTCTACTGCTTGGAACTAGTTTGATTTTCCGTGACACTCGTATCCTCCTAGCTATATACTATAAGAAATTTTATTATTTTTCAAGCTTTTCAAATCTGAAAAAGTCCAAAAAAATAGAAAAACATAAAAAGTCAGACGAGAAATGATATTATCTTTGGCAGCTATCGAGTTGTGTTTCCTTCAAATAAAGAACTATATATCACATTCATTGGTTGGGTTGTTAGAGTGAATTTATGAGCAGTACTCGTTAATCTAAGTTTTCTCCACCAACTGGTTATGCTTCCATTCCCTATAGAGCCTATGTTGATGCCTTGTAAAAATCCCTAACTTGAGCTATGATTTACTAGAAAGATAATACTCCCAACTGCAAATTGCTACATCGGAGGTTGTAGAAAGCCACAAATTTGAGAGCTTAGATTTTTCTAAAAATAAAATATTCTCACTCCCAGTTGCAAATTGTTAAATAGAATCTAAATCCAAATCCCACACCCAACTACAAATTGCTAAATAAAATTCAGAAAAAATAAATTAAAAAGGCACAAATTTATTATGTAGTAACTGTAAGAAGAAATAAATTTGATATACGGTGGATAAAAATCTTCGGGGGTTCTTGAGCTGCTGGAATGCAGAGATCGTTGTGTCAGTAAGAGGAATATTCATAAAAAACAAATTAAAAAGCCACAAATTTATTATGTGGTAACTGTAAGAAGCGATAAATTTGATATACAACGGCAAAAAATCTTTGGGGGTTCTTAAACTACCGGGATGCAGAAATCGTTTTGTTTAAGGCTATGGTAAGAGGACTTTCTAGAGCGCCCTAGCCAGCATCAATGGGTTCTTCTAATTTAGATTAAGCAAATTGCTGGTTTAGGTTTTAGGTTTGAGTACAGGGAGCTTCATTGGACCTCACAATTCATTCTTGTGCTATTTCTAAGTTGTCATACATAGATTGCTGATAAATTGTAAGAGAAGACGTGGTTAGTGGAAGAAAATTAGCGGAGGGAAAGTGGGGAATTTTCTCTCTTTAGGAAGAGTTCATAGGAGAAGATGTTGGCACTGCATCAAGTTTTTTCTTTTCAATGCTTTCTCCTTTAGGTGCTTTCTCAGACTAGGCTGGTCCATGTGTCCCTGACCATTAATTTCTCTTTTAATAATAGGAGACCTGGTGATTTGAGGCATCCATGTGCATTGGGTTGTGCAGAATTGAGAGCTAGCTGTGTCCTTATTTGAGCCAAAGGGAATGCCCCTAGGTGCTTAAGTTGGGAAACACAGACCGGAGTCGTTCGTTCATGTTTGTCAACATCTTGCAGCTGTAGAAGTAGCCTCTTGTTTGTTGTTCTACTGGACCTAAATGCAGGTTCACATTGGATAATAATTGCCCTTCAGTGGAAAATGGCACTCCTGATGAGAGCCAAGGACTTTCTAAATATGGATGGTAAACGTATTTAGATCAATCCTTGGATGAATGTTCTGATGGTTATTATAATAGTGGGATCCTCATTGGGTTTGAGGATTATGTTGGAAAAAACAATGGTGATGTTCATTACCAACATGCCAACATTGAAGAGGAAGACTCTTCCATGGATTCTGATGCTTCTTCTGGACCTCATCAGCTCTTAGATGTGGCCCAACTTACTGAGTTCCAAAATGGTGCTCATAGACTTTTATATTTTAATGATCAAGCTATTTGAAATTAACTTCCATTGATGTTCCTGAGATTAGGAAATCCAAACGTAGAAGACTGGAATCATATGATGTTGTTGAGAAGGATCTGTATCTGCTAGAAGACACTGCAAGCTTGCCTGTGTGCATATCTAAGGTATAGTAGTAAGTAGTAATATCAACATAGAAGGGCTGATCAGAATGGTTTCATACCCTTTTAATTATATATTGAAATATTCTCAATATTTAGTTATCCAATTATTTTTTGGTCTCGATGTATCGATATTGATAACTTAAGCATTTTGTAATAGCTATATGGAACACATGCAATTTAAGTACTGATGCATATAGGTTTATGGAATCATTAGATGCATTTTACCCCTAAAATTAAATTGATCTTCACTATTAATTCGGCATATTATGATTGTGGTTTGTGTGCATAGTGAACTCACAGAGAGAATGAAGTAGAGGCCAAGGATTCTATGCATCTGTCCAACGTCTTTTCAGATTCTCGTGATCAGGTACATTGGTGGATGTTTTTTTTTTTTTTTCCAGATCCTCATTTAGTGATGTTAAATCAAAGTGTGAAGGTTTTTAGCGTGCTCGATCATTGTGTTCAAGCTTATGGAATTTCACTATGTTGAAGCTTCGAAAAGCCAGAGTGGACACTCTAAGGGGATCATAATCAAGCCGGAAAAAAATATAAATCATAATGAAGTTAAATCATCCAGTATTTCTCTATTCATATGGTAATGGTTCTGAGTTTTCTTAGAACTATTATCCAATATGAGTATTTTTTCATAGAAATTATCATGTATTGATAGGATGATGCGGTCAACAAGCGCTTGGATTTACTACAATCCATATTGCCGGAGAGAACAGTACGATCCATCTACTTAATGTTGTATATACAGTATGATAGGAGAACACAAACTTAAAAAATAGTAAGATCCATCTACTTAATGTTGTATATAGAGTATGATAAGAGAACAAAAACTTAAAAATAGACTCTACAAATAGATCGGAAATGGAAAATACAGATATGTATAACAATACCATTGGTGGTGATGCATGTGTTTATTACAAGTCTATTATACCATACATTTCTTTTGTTTTTTGGGGTCTAATTGGGGTGTAGCTGTTATGCAGATTTGCAGAGAAGAAACGTTGGGCGTAGCAATGGATTATAAAAGCGAAATGGAGCAAAGAATTAAGGTTTACAAATTCGTTTATTTTTATTATTGTTATGAAATGATAGTAAGAGTAAAAACACTCCCAGAAAGTAGGGAATGTTCAGATTCCTTATATATTGATAAGGCTAGTGAGCTGAGGCGTTCTATATATTGATATTAGCAATGCAACACTTGCAAGCATACGAAGGCAACTATAATAAGAGCAAAGGCACCAATATGGTTTTTCCAATTGGAGATTTTGATGGGGATTGTGGGATTCTCAGAAAGCGAGGGTTGTGTTTGGTACCCATTTCCACAATGCGAAGTGGAGTCTGAGAGTTTTTTTTTTTTTTGGAGGGGAGGGAATTGGTGTGGAGGGAATGGATGTGTGCTATGATAAAAAATTTGGAAGGGGAAAAGCATAATAGGAATACTGCCTTTCTCACAAATGAATTTCTGTGTTTTGTGCATTTTTGAGCTTTTAATTTAATGTGCTTGATACTCATTTCCCACAAATTCTAAAGCGGTGACTGAGTTCTATGTATTTACACTTTTTATTTGTAATTCAATGTATAGAGAAACAGGCTTTTTTTCAAATTTCCAAGGCCAAAACATGTCTATCGATGTAAATCCTTTATTTGCATGTGTCTAGAGTTCTTAAGATTAGATTCGATTAAGAACAGAGACTAATAAATCTAAAACAAATCTATGAGTGTAAAGCTTACTGCCCTTCATCACACTGGTTGAAAGGATTACAAAATCCACAATTCAAATCATGATTGACAGGAGAATTACTGTTTGGAAATCTATAATGTTGAATGCAAGTTTAGTGCATGGAGTTGTAAGACAACCACATGGGAATATCATTTCCAAATCTAGTAAATGATGTCGATTCATTAATAAAAAGTAGAGAATATACCTATATTCATACAAATTTGTCAATTAAATGCAAAAGTAACCCTACTGGTTAGCTAATATTCATGTATTCCAGTACTCATGATTTATACTAAAATTTTCACTATGAGGTTGGATCATGGGCAACTTACGAATAATAAGAGGTATGAATAAAGCTTCATATTTTTTCCTACGCCAAACCCTGTATGCTCTTAAGCTTCTCACATTGTGTTGCCAACAACTCCTTCAAAGATACCAATGTTCCAAAACTTAATTCTTCTTATTCATAGAACCTGCTAACATTGAAGAGTTGAAGCTTTGTAACCTATGAAAACCGTTGTATGCTCTTTAGTTTCTTACATCTATTTTCCTTCAACACGTCCAAAGATTCCAATGTTTCCATAATTATTAGCTCTTTTAATTGAGAGCACATATAAATGATTAATGGGTGAAGCTTTGTACACTGTGCTAACCCCTGATGCTCTTCGGCTTCACACATTCATCTGCACACGAATCCTCTAAAGATCCTAAATAATAACTGCTGATATTTAGCTGGATTTGGAATTTAATACTTCTGTCATGCCTTCATTAACTAAAAACACAAAAAAAACTGTGGGAAAACAAAGAACTAGCAAACAAAGAAGAGACCCAGCGGACAAGAGGGAAGACACATGTAAGAAAAATATTGGTGGGAGGGACGATCAAAATTGTACAATCCTTTTCAAAACCAGACTTCGGAGAAAAATGCCTATAGGGATAATTATGCATAATAGTCTTCAATTGATCAAAGATAAAGGAAAATAATCATATTATTAACCACTAAAAACATCAATGGAAGTAGAATGTTGTTTTACACACAGTTACAACAAATGGATGGAAAATGAAATGATAAATGGGCAATAATGAGAAGACAATGGATGAAATATATGTCGATAAGTGATGGGAAAATGGACAATTTTGTGGCCCAACATCACCCCCAAACTAAAATTGTTGCATGTCCTCGTGCAACCCAATACCTGTGTAGCATCGATTCACTTGTTGCTTTTCATTTTACCATAGTTGCAACTGTGAAAAGTAGAAGGATAAGCAAAGTTTTCGCAGAGTCACAGTTGTACATAAGATAAATATGGCAGAGTTGCAGCTATGAAAAAGAATAAAAAATGAGCAAAATTTTAATAGAGTCACAGCTGAGCGAAGCAGAAAAATGGCTGATATTTATGGAGTTGTAGCTACCTAAAACGGGAAAATAGGAAAAAGTTTTATTGTGTTGCAGCTGCGTGAAATGGGAAAATGACAAAATTTTTACGGTGTTGCAGCTACGCGAAACGGAAAAAGGAAATATTGTTTTTTACGGTGTTGCAGCTGTGTGAAATGGGAAAAAGGAAATATTTTTACGATGTTGCAGCTGCACGAAATGGGAAAAAGGTAATATTTTTACGGTATTGCAGCCTTTTGAGCAGAAAAATTTCGAAGTCATTTTCTCCCAAACGACGAACTAGGTTTGGCTGAAATTTTTTGGAAGGTTTATACTAGTCCAGTGCACCTACACACCAAAAATCAGAGATACACACATCACGGATTTTGAGAAAAATGCAAATTCGTTGTAGGTGATTATGGCCATTTTCTTGAAATCAATACATTAGATTGAGATGAAAATCACCAGGATTGTTCATATTGGTATTATGCACTTCCTGTCCAAAAAATAATGAGAATCCAACTTACCAATTGCAAGATATGCTCATTTTCAATTTCTGCAATTTTGTAGATGAACATGAATAAAAATGTGTTGCACCTAAACTTACTGAACCAATATATCACAAAATTCAAACTGGGTTGGGCTGAAATTTTGAAAGAAAGTAATTACCATTCTAATTCATCTCCACATCAAAACTCAGAGAAACCCACATCACATATTTTGAGAAAAATGCAAATTGGTTTTAGGTGATTATGGTCATTTTCTCGAAATCCGTACATTAGAGTGGGATAAAACTTACCAGGATTGTTCATATTGGTATTATGCACTTCTTATCCAAAAATCATGAAAATAAAACTTACCAATTGCAAGATATGCTCATTTAAATTTATACACTTTTGTAGATGAACATGAATAAAAATGTATTGCAACTAAACTTCCTGAACCAATATTTCACAAAATACAAACTAGGTTGGGATGAAATTTTGCAATCAAGTAATTACCATTCTAATGCATCTCCACACCAAAACTCAGAAAAACTCACATCACGAATTTCGAGAAAAATGCAAATTGGCTGTGTTATCACTTGAGGAAACTCCTCTAGGTTGTACCTCGAGGATACCTGGTAACTTAAATATTTTTAGGGTTTTCTAATATGGATCAAGTCAGGTGACGTATATGAACTTCCACTCTCATGAAATTCATGAAACTCAATCAAGTACAAGGCTTTTAGTTGCCATTGTTCAGAGGTTGACAATAAGGTGCAGGGATGGAGAACTCATTAGGCTGGAAGATTTACACACAAAACAGATGCATATAAATGGCTAAATCATGATAAGGATGGTACTTATAATTAAAATCACATCAATATGTCAATAGGGTGACAGCTATTAGTTATTAATTAACTTGAATTTAACCTAAATACACATTCAAACATAAGCACAAAAAAGACAGAAATGGAAGCTAAACAAATGATAACAAAAGAGCTTATATTAAATCATGAGCAAAATGAGAAGCTGACAATAGTATGGTATACAAGTCCCTGAAGTTGAAACCTTTCCATAAAATAATTCTTAGGCTTTATAGTCTTTACAAAATACTCAGATCCTTAAAACTTGGATTTGTTTTAACAAAAATAAACAAAATAATTGTTGTTTGCAAAATTAGGTTAAAAAACCCTAATTAACGACTAGTCTAACTAACTGTAGAATTAGTTCACTGTATGAACCTTCAGATAACTAATGTAACTACTGGAAATCACTGCCATTGGCCCTCTGTTGGTTAGGTCACAGTTTCACTTTGACAACTAAGTGTTGGTGGCCTTTTCTCCCTTTATGTCATAGTAAAACTGAAGCACACCTTCCATGATTTTTTCTTCAACGTCCTTCATCTTCAGACTTTGTCCCTAAGCCATCCATATTCACTCAAAACTGGTCCTACGTGTCAAAATTTAATTTTATGCCTCTATCTGCTCTCAGTGGTTAAGAGGCCAAAATATCGGAATGGTTAGCTGCCGAAAGCGACGCTTTCGATGGCTAATGAACTACCCCAGCATCCGCCTAAGCCACTAAAAGCCCTGTTTTCCAAAAATTCTTAGGTTTCTTTCGAAAATGTTCTTTTAATTCTGTATGGTCAGCTTTCTCCTTTAGCAGGCTCTGTGGTAGGAGGTTTTATAGCATCCTGTCTTGTTTCTAGAGGCTGAAGGCTAACTGCAGCTTCAGCTAGGGTTTCCAAAGTGACGTGGCTGCTAGGGTTTAGCTTGGCCTCCTTCATATGCATTTTTTGAAGACTAATCATCCTATACAATATTGTGTTGTCTTTCATGTACCTTTTATTTAGTCTTTTTAGGAAAGCATACCTTTCTCTTAGCTCCAAGTAAGATTTATGCAGCAGCTTGTTCCTACTGGTCAATGTAGCATTATTCTTCTTTATCTACCTTTCCAGAATTTCCATCTCATAAACTTGCCTCAGCAACTGATTTATCCTTTGAGTCTTGGGATTGCTATAGGAAGCCTTCTCTACTGGTTCATCTTTCTCTTTTGGTGTAGGTGATAGGATTCCTTCAATCTTTGCTGTCAATTGCTCTGTTAGGTCAACTTTTGCCCTAAAAGTTTGGCCAAACTGCTGAAAAATGGGGCTCAGAGATGGATTGTTTTATTCAAATATGTGCCACATGGGTATAAAATGAAAGAGGTTTTTGTACATTGGTTTGTTTTGAGAAAACGCCTCTCTCGGTTTTTTGGAATTAGTTTTAATTTTCCAAGGATATGGATTTCCAAAACATGTGTCAAAAAGGAAATTCTGAAATCTAAACATTAGGTCTCAGAGATGGATTTGATTCTCCCAATATGCAATACCTGTAGTAAAACTGAGATAGGTTATTTTTCTTTGACCTATTAGGAACAAAAACCTCCAAGAGTTCTGCTAAATGATTCTCAAGTCCCCCATAAACACCATTTTAAAATTATTCCTTTTCATAGTAAAACGCCCCTTTTGGTGGCTTAGAGTGTCCTGAAATTTCGGTCTTAATTGCCGAAAGTCTGCTTTTGGTGGCTTAGAGACCATTTTGAAACATTCTTAGCCACATAAACCTGTGTTTTGAGTTTTTTGAGCGGGATTTTTCCCCAACGCATTTTTGCCTGCTTTCGATGGTTAACGCCCTTCTTGAACTGTTCACTAAACTGCCGAAAGCAACACTTTTCGGTGGCTAATGAGATGTATGAAGTCTCACCTAAGCCATCAAAAGTGATTTCACCATTTACTTGCTTAGGCCCACTTTCGGTGGTTAACCTTCATCCTACGTTAAACTGTTAGCTACCGAAACAAAGCCTTTCGGTGGCTAAGGAGCTGTTAAGAACCCCGCCTAAGCCACTGAAAGATAAAACTTCTAAATTTTTCAACCATATCAAAACCAGAGACCTTCAATTTGTTAGTCATCTTTAAATATTTCATAACATGACTCGAATTCTTCATACTATCAAAATAAATTTATTTTGGGAGATAACATCTTGGGGGATGGGAACCTCCCTATGAGGTCCCAAGAACCCTAGACCAAAATGCCTTTCCTGAAAAAGAATAATTAAATATATATTCTAGTGTTCCATTGGGCATGGAGTCATTTGTCTTTTATAATTGATCCCCTGCAATCTTCCTGTAGCCCGCTTTGCTTATTCACAAAAACAACTAAAAATGACCTAGCTGCTCATATTAAGAGCTAATTTTCCTATCTACTCCTACTCCTAATTCTAACCAGTAGAGTCTTCTTATCACGTGACATCATGCTTCCAATGAAGCCAGGTTAGAAGCTCATGTGCTGAACTTATCCCTGATCTTGACCTAAAAAATAAATGAAACCCTAGCATGCAGCAATGTAGTTTTGAAGGGTGATAGAACCAGCTATCATCTGACAAAAATATTTTGATATCTATGCTGCTCATAAGTTCCATATAGTCAGCAACAGGGTCATAAAATCCAACAAGAAATACCCTTTTATGATGTTATTCCAACTTAATGAAATGTTGTTGCTGGCTGCTTTTAGTGATCATTACGTTAACTGTAGATTGCTCAAACTCTGACTGGGAACGATGAGTTATACCCTACTGTTCTGTAATTTTCAGATCATCATCTTCCTCTTCATGTCTGTTGCATTCTTCCTTTGTCTACAAATCAAAAAACTGAGGGATGCCTTTAGTATTTGTTGCAGATCCAAATTTGTTACATGTTGTTCCTTCAATCTGCTCATAATCTTTCTGGTTTCCAAAGGGGACAAACTGATCTTCTTGACACCCTAAGTCAACAGATGCATTTGGTACAAGGTCAAAAGCATCTATATTATGGTTAACATTCCAAAGATCATTAATATCTTGATCACAATGAGAAGTGTCCCCTATTGTAGCATACTCTTCATAGCTATCATTAACCACAACATGCATATGCCTCTGATAATTTCTTTGTTGAAAAGTAGAACTAAAATAAATTTCAGAAGTGGACAAATCCTCACAAAACTTAAAAATTTTATTCTCTATTTACCTTTTCATCCTCAGAATGCAACTTATATTCTTCACAACAATTATTAAATGCAAACTCATCTAAATAGTACCTTTTACAATGCTCAGTGAATGCTTTGTGAAAATCCTTCAATGATGAAGTACTAGAAGGAGGTAAAGAAAAATACCACTGACATGCATCACCATATAATGAATACATGAACATATTCATATGAAAATATTCATGCTTCTGATCTAATAGATCCATGCATTCGTGAAACTTGAGGAGGTGTTTAGCAGGATTGTCTTCTTCCTCCTCTTTGAAGACATGTAGAAAATCTCCCCATTCAGACATATCAGGAACTGGATGTGGGAAACCAGGAACTGAATAGAAGTCAAGAGGTGCAAACCTTCGAGCCAACAGAGCAACAAATTATTTTAAAATCTTAATATTTTTGAGTCGCTACTGAGTTCGTCCTTCATGGAGTCTCCAGTGATGAGATCTTCACAAGCAACAGTGCTTGAAGATTCCTCAACCCTAAAATTTTCTGATGTATTTAAAATTATTGAGATTTGAATGTTTCAGCAGAAGAAATAATAGCTTCCTTTGCAGCTCTAGAGGTCTTCCTTAGTGAAGCCCTAGCTCTTCTTTGGATCTCTTCTGGATCTGAAACATGTGTTACTGGTGGCCCTTTAGGGTTTGCTCTGGTACTTGGTCTTCTTGAAGACACCTTATTTCAATGGAGTCGCTAGATAGATTATTACAACCAAAATAATGTCCAAGCTTTGTCTATCATCAAAGCAAGGATCTATCCTGTCACCTAGAGAATCTGAGCTTCAACCTCCTCTCCCTGGCAATGGCGCCAATTTGTTATCACTCCAGGAAACTCCTCTAGGTTGTAGCTCGAGGATGCCTGGTAACTTAAATATTTTTAGGGTTTTATAATATGGATCAAGTTAGGTGACCTATATGAACTTCCACTCTCAAGACATGCATGAAACTCAATTAGGTACAAGGATTTTAGTTACCACTGTTCAGAGGTTGACAATAAGGTGTAGGGATGGAGAACTCATCAGGCTGGCAGATTTACACACAAAATGGATGCATATAAATGGCTAAATCATGATAATGATGGTGCTTATAATTCAAATCACATCAATATTTCAATAGGGTGACAACTATCAGTCATTAATTAACTTGAATTTAACCTGAATACACATTCAAGCATAATTACAGAAAAGACATAAATGGAAGCTGAACAAATGATAACAAAAGAGCTTATATTAAATCATGAGCAAAATGAGAAGCCGACAATAGTATGTTCTACAAGCCCCCAAAGTTGAACCCTTTCCATAAAACAAGTCTTAGGCTTTATATCCGTTACAAAATACTCAGATCCTTAAAACTTGGATTTGTTTTAACAAAAATAAACAAAATAATTGTTTTTTGCAAAATTAGATTAAAAAACCCTAATTAACTACTAGTCTAACTAATTGTAGACTTAGTTCATTGTATGAACCTTCATATAACTAATGTAACTGCTGGAAATCACTGCCACTGGCCCTTTTCTGGTTAGGTCACTGTTTCACTTTGACAGCTAAGTGTTGGTGGCGTTTTCTCCCTTTATGTCATAGTAAAACTAAAGCAAACCTTCCATGATTTTTTCTTTAGCATCCTTCATCTTCAGACTTTGTCCCTGAGCCATCCATATTTGCTCAAAACTGGTCCTGCATGTCAAAATTTAATTTTATGCTTCTATTTGCTTTCGATGGTTAAGAGGCCAAAATATCAAAATGGTTAGCTGCCAAAAGCGACGCTTTCAGTGGCTAATGAACTGCCCCAGCGTCCGCCTATGCCATTGAAAGCCCTGTTTTCCAAAAATTCTTAGGTTTCTTTCAAAAATGTTCTTTTAAGTCTGTCTTCTTAGCTTTCTCCTTCAACAGGCTCTGTGCTAGGAGGGTTTACAACAACTTGGCTTGTTTATGGAGGCTGAAGGCTAACTGCAGCTTTAGCTAGGGTTTCCAAAGTGAGGTGGCTGCTAGGGTTTAGCTTGGCCTCCTTCATCTGTAGTTTCTGAAGACTAATCATCCTATACAATCTTGTGTTGTCTTTTAGGTACCTTTTATTTAGTCTTTTTAGGAAATCATACCTTTCTTTCAGCTCCAGGTAATATTTATGCAGTAGCTTGTTCCTCCTGGTCAATGTAGCATTATTCTTCTTTATCTCCCTTTCCAGAATCTCCATCTCATAAACTTGCCTCAACAAATGATTTATGCTTTGAGTCGTGGGATTGCTAGAGGAAGCCTTCTCTACTGGTTCATCTTTCTCTTTTGGTGTAGGTGATGGGAGTCCTTCAATCTTTGCTGTCAATTGCTCTGTTAGGTCATTTTGCCCTAAAAGTTTGGCCAAAATGCTGAAAAATGGGGCTCAAAGATGGATTTTTTCCTTCAAATCTATGACACCTGGGTATAAAATGAAATATTTTTTTGTATATTGGTTTGTTCTAAGAAAAAACCTCTCTTAGTTTTTTGAAATTCGTTTTAATTTTCTCGGGATCTAGATTTCAAAAACATGTGTCAAATAGGAAATTCTGAGATCTGAAAATTATGTCTCAGAGATCTATTCAATTCTCCCAATATGAAACATCTGTAGGAAAACTGAGATAGTTTATTTTTCTATAACCTGTTAGGAACAAAAACCTCTGAGCGTTTTGTAAAATGATTCTCCAGTCGCTCATAATCACCATTTTAAAATGATTCCTTTTCATAGTAAAACACCCCTTTTGGTGGCTTAGAGCGTCTTGAAATTTCAGTCTTAGCTGCCGAAAGTCTACTTTCGGTGGCTTAAAAATCGTTTTGAAACCACGCTTAGCCACGAAAACCCGTGTTTTGTGTTTTTTGAGCGAGCTTTTTCCCCAACGCATTTTTGCCTGCTTTCAGTGGTTAACGCCCTTCTTGAACTGTTCACTAAGCTGCCGAAAGCAACACTTTTCGGTGACTAATGAGATGTATGAAGTCTCGCCTAAGCCACTGAAAATGATTTCACCATTTACTCGCTTGGGCCCGCTTTCAGTGGTTAACCTTCATCCTGCGTTAAACTGTTAGCTGCCGAAACAAAGGCTTTCGATGGCTAATGAGCTGTTAGGAACCTGCAAGAGAGGCTGCCACAAAACCACCATGCTACTACCCAAGAAATGATTATCATGCTCCATTGGTAAATCTTATGATAAGATAAACGACTTTCAAACAATGATGTGTATTAGCAAGCATGAAAATAATGTGCAACACCTTGCAACTTGTTTCATGCTTGGACTAGCCGATTTCCATGAACTCTGCTATAGTAATGCCATCAAAGTGTTATAAACAACATATTAGATAATGTTGACAACAAAAAGAAGTGTCCTTTAAATACTCCATTATAGATATCAAATGCTATGTCAATGAATTGCAACTTGATTGCCAATCGAAGGTAACTTGGAAACTTGCAACAATTGTGTAGAACTGAATCGATGCATGCATTAATCAATCATGAATCCAATAAACTGAATGCAGTGCATGCCTTCATTTCACACTAATTATTCAATAAAAATTTTGATCAATTTCTTACTGCTAGTTCTTGTGTGGCAGCAACAAGACTTCCTATTGTTGGTTCTTGTGTGACAACAATAAGGTATCCTTTGATTATTTTCATGCTTGGGCAGTTGGGTTGGTGAGATGTTGGGGTAGGACTTTGAATTGGATGTGCGTGAATAATGAAGTGTTAGAATTGAGTGAGAAATGATGGAAATGGAAAAAATTCTATATAGAAAATGGAAATGGATAATACTTAGTGGTTCTTCATGACATTTCCCTAAATCTTTAATATATCAAAAACTCATGCTATTTTATTTCAAGTGTTACCTCCATGGAAACCTTGGTTGACATGAATGTACTGATGCCGCTGGAGCTGATGTAGGCCAAACTATTGCTAAGAAAGATGTATATGAGATCTAAAACTGAATGAGATTGAATCTGAACTTAAATGATGTTTTGCTGGTTGCATGTAAGCATAACTGCCAAGACAATTGATAAGGAGGAATTCTACCAAAAAAGAAGAAAGCTCCTTCCCTTATTCTGAAAATCAACTACTGGAATGAAAATGGAAAGGAATTTCAAAACTACTGAAACAAATGATGCTGCAAATCACTGTTGAAACCATTAGATCACATAATCTTCAGTTGCTACAAAATCGAGGTACAATTCTTACCATGCGAATGAATGTGCTGAAGTCGAGCATGGAAATAAATCATTGGATTACCGGCCATTAATGTATGCCATTAACCAATGTGAAGCAAATCACCTTTGATTATAGTGAGCTCTAAAGTACCTTAGCGCATCTTGACAAGTACGAATGGATTTGTAGTAGTCGAGTCACCTGCAAGATTTGCTAATCAAGAGGCATTAATGAATCCCCATGATTAACAACAAAGAAATCTTCCATTGATTCATGCAGATACCGGGGCACTATAAAACTCTAATCTCGATCCCAGATGATGTGTTGAAGTCGATGGGACAAGACCATTGGAAGGTGGACCTTAATGAATTCCACATCATTCAATACGAGTACAAAATAAATGATTGTGAAGAATCATAGTGAAAAATAGAACCAACTTGAAACTCAAAAGTGAAAAGTATATGTGAAGTTGTGATGTAGTAGTGATAGAAAATAAAATGGTTAAGGTGACTACATAAGAAATGGAAAATGGGACTTCGACATGAATGGATTTTTAGGGTTTTGAAATGAGGAGGGTGAATGAATCTACCATAGTGCAATGGCCTTCTTGAGAGGTTTCTTTTTGGCAACAATTGGTAAATGATTCCTGGCATGTAGCAATGCGACTTGACTTATGGAACATTGGTATGGTTTTCACATCAATCTCTTTGTTTTTTATGTGTTCAATCCATTTGCAAATTGAGAAAAAAGTCTTCAAGAGTCACTCGTGCATGTATTGACCTTTTTCTTCCAAGGACCTGCAAAAACCTAGCACTTGCCTGAAATAAAACATGAGATGATGGAAGAAGAGAGATGATTGGTCTATATTTACTCAACACTTATGAAAAAAAAACAAGCAATTACTTATAAAACAAATCGAAAGAAAAATGAACAAAGCAAAATCCATTTTATACCTGCGGGAGAGCAATGTCCATCTAGACTCACCAACATTATTTTGATCATAGCTTCTTAGTTCCTTGTCCAATTTGAGTGATTCCAAAGCCAAATTAAATTAAATTAAATTAATATTTATTTTAGAAACATTCTTTTAAAATTCTATTTAATGATATTCCAAATCACTCAGTAACAGCCTGCATGACAAGGTGTTTTTTCGAATTCTGGACTAGACCAACAGTCACAATTTTAGGATTAATGTTTTCGTTTGATAAAAGATTGATGTGATTCCAATTGGATATAAAAATATATTAATGTAGGTATCTCCATTATAAATAGGGTTTGAATCCAATAAGAATTGATGGGTCAAATAAGCCAATGAACAGTCTAGGAAACAGAGTTTTAGTAATGCTGATTTGTGATAGGCAGTTGGTATTTTGGTCATAAAATTTGCATACAATATCGGAATGGAGTGATTCAAATTAAATTGTAAATTAGATTCATAGGGGAATATAAAAATGAAACATATTTTAAATATATGTCCAATAAGACATCCAAAAATTGACTGTCCCAGCTTTGTTCCTAAGCTGCCTCCTTGACACCCCATTAGTATTTTGGTAATAAATTTTTCGTTTAATACCCAATATTAAAAATTAAATTTTTTTTGGAAACTATATTAGAATGGATACTTGGGATATATAATTTTTTTTAAAATAAGTCCATTTGGTCTCCCAAAAGTGGACTGTCCCGACTGTGTTTCAGTAAAATTTTAAAGCCAAAATGCCACCAAAAATTTAATAAATGAAATATGGCTCCCAAAAATGGATCAGAATAGGTGTGAATGTTTTTAATTATGTAAATTTAAATATATCACACACCCATACCAAAAATTTCAATCATTGACCACCTATATTGACTTACATAGTCTGTTGCAGTTGCAGCTGCAACTCTTAAAAAATGACATAATGTTGAAATAAAGCATGTGTATTTTTATGGATGTGTTATATATAATTGAAAACCAAATACATGCCATGATGTGAAACACACATGTATCTCAAACTCATAAATTTTCACCTACAGTATAGTCACAACTGGGTGTTGTAGCTCACTGTCACAGCTTGGTGTTGCAGCTCACTGTCACAGCTGGGTGTTGCAGTTCACTGTCATAGCTGGGTGTTGCATCTCACTGTCACAGCTGGGTGTTGCATCTCATTGTCACAGTTGGGTGTTTTAGCTCATTGTCACAATTAGGTTTTTCCACTAACAAATTCATGCCAAAGTTCAAGCTTGAAGGGTTCCATAATCATTGGCTCATTTTCCTGTGGATCCTTCATTCACCTTCCCTAATTACTGTAATTTTGTTTTCAGGAAAGTTTGTTTTTTTGTAACAAATAGAGACAAATTAAATTTTGAACATTGAAGACAAAAATGATTTAAGCATTTTGCTCAAATAGTCAACAATTCCAAAACATTCTTGAAAACATCTCATACCCATTCCTTATCTTTCTACTTTCTGATCTTCTAGGTCGCAACACGACGCATGAAGAGAGCATACTTATTCAAAAATAAAAACTTAAAAAAACAAAAGCATGGTTTTATTCTGTTATTCTATCCTACCCTATTCTACTTGGAAATATAAAAATTGTTCAAGTGTATGCATATTTCCAATGGATCCACTTTCAAAGAAGTTACTCAAGTATGCTCATACTCCCAACAAAAAAATATAACTTTATGAATGCTAGGATATGAGAGATCAACTTCCCTTGAAATGATGGTGCCAAGAATTGGTGAAGTATGGAATAATGTTGTAGACCAATGACAGATTGAAACCAAGCTTCAATATAGTCTTTGTTTCCTTGATTTCTCATGGATGTTACACCATGAAGCTCCTTAGTAAACTGATCTTCCTCAATGCATAAGAGATTCGGATCTAATGATGTGAATGATGCTTTTGGTTCCAATGTATGTTCTTAATCAAATTTGTTGATCTTGTTAACTTGTTGATGATCATAAGAAACTGCACATCCAAGTCTTGGATTTAAAACATGTTCAAGCCTCGTATAGATTTACTGCAACAACGCACAGTCTTTTTGCAGCGGTGTAGGTGAGGTAGAACATGAGGAAAATGTGGGAAAGTTTTGTATTTAAACACTGTAAGCATACTGTACTGCTTTATTATGGTTAGGGTGGAGGGTGGAATGGATAGGAAATTGTGTTGGATACCAAGGAGTTTGATGAGAAGATATATGTGATTGATGTAGAGAATTGGTTTGTGAGTTTGATATTGAAGGACCAAGTTGTGTTGTAGCATGAGAGAGAGTGGCCATGTGATCATAAGATATGTCATTCCAACCTTGTGGATAAGGTAGGTAAGAGTTAAATTGAAGCTGCAACAATTGCCATGGTGGAAGAGTATCCAGTGATTGAGTATGAAAGTAAGGAAATGGAGGGATATAGTTTTGAACCATAGATGTAGGCCATGGTTGACATGACTGTTGCAATGAGTTGGCTACAACTCCCATATCTCTTTGATATGTTGCTTTCATCTAGGGTATGGAGGGGCAGCAATCCGTGGAATGCTTCAAGTCACATATACCACAAATTTCAAGATTATCCAAAGGGAAATCCCTTGATTCTCTTATTTCCTCCTGCTTTTCCTTATCCTGCAAAACACCCAATTGTGAATTAGTTTTAGAAATTTTAAATAAATTATTGATTTCAGCTCCAATAACTCTTGTTCTTACAGCAGATTTCAAAGATTGAAAATAAGGATTACTAGAATTCTTACCAGTCTTGAAATTTCCTCTTGAATACCTTCACAAATATCATCATATGCTAACTGAAATACATTTCCTGTTACCATCACATTTAATATTTCTAAATATTCATCTTGGATTCCCTTGAGTAGAAATGTTTTTAAGGTCTCTTTTTCAAGTTTTCTTTGTTTGGATATTTGTAGGTAATATTGAAAGCATTCCATTTATTTCTCCAGACTCTCTTTTTCTCCTTTTGTCATTTTGAAGATGTCTTCATTGACCCTGCAATAATATTGGTACCTTTTCAAGAATACATGTTTCATGTCTTCCCAAGTTTGTATACAATTCCCACTGAGGCTCATGAACCATAGGAGGGTTGTTCCTTTTAGAGTAAGGAGAAACACATTCAAATTTTGATCATTAGCACAATAACCATATCCTCTACAAAGTACTTCAAATTGAAATAAAAATACATCAGGGCCTTCATTTTCCAAACCGTGAAAATTTGGTAGAACATGTTGTTGAAATATTGTAACTTCAAAGAATATTCTATATGTATCTTTTGTGGTCCCCGATGGTCCTATCGGGAGAAACACTTGTATTATCTTGTACCTTGATGCTTCTAATTGTAAGAACTAATAAGAGTCATGAGGTTGTCCCCTCTAATTGTAAAGGTGGGTCATTAGCACCCCAGTGTGGTTACTTGAGCCTACATGTGTAACTTGAGCCTACATGATTAACTTGAGACTACATGTCAGATGAGTTAATTGAAGTGAATGGATGAATATAAATAGAGGTGCTGCTCTCCTAATTTGAACACACACACTCACTTGTGTAGCGCACGCGTGGAGGAGAGAAGTAGCTGGAGAAGGAGGAGGATCAGGTTTTTGATCTCCTTGTTGGTTTTACCTTTTTACCTTTTTGGGGCATCTAAATTGAAGAAGCTTTTGCTGGGTTTTTCCATTTAGGGTTTTCCCAGGATAAATCTTTGTTTTCCTTTTGTATGGTTGTGCTTGTCTATCTTTCAGTGATCCTGTTTATATGCTTTTGTTATGAAATCGAAATGAAATACTAATGATCTAGCTTAGCATATGAAAATTTAACATGGTATCAGAGCCACCCTGAAAGAAGACATTGTGCAGCTAAAGAATCTAGGGATTCTTAATTTTTGGGTCTCTATCCATGATCGATCAGCAAAAGAAGGCTATATTGACTCTCCATTGAAGGGCACATCTTTCTGTCGAAGCGGAATTCAATTCCAAGCATTTTCAATTTTGGTGTGGAAAATTAGGGATTTCTACAGAAGAATAATTTTTGAGTGAGCCCAACATAGGATTTTTATCCTCATAAAAATCAAAGTTCAGAGACCTGTATCAAGAAATTTGGTCGGGTGAAACTCCAGGAAAGTCAAACCCTAGTTTGACCTCGATCTGAAAAAAAACCCTAAATACTAAAACTGCTAAGTTTTGGTACATTCGCTATATCCTGAGATTGGTGAAGGATCAGGAGTTGTAAATTGTAGAGGCCAAATTTAAAATCCTTATTTACACTGTGTCCAATATTCAGCCTTAGATTCACTATATTCTGGGAGATATGACCCCTCCAAGTTAGGGTTCCAGCGTCTTCCAGAATTCATCCCTGAACATGACACATGGGAAGAATTGTTGTAGCGTGGGCTACAGAGGTCCAAATGGAATTATTGAAGATGTTACAGAAATAGCACAGAATTTAATTTTTGTGGTCTGAATTTCAAAACCTGAAGATGAACCAGTGACACGTGGCATTCTGTACAACTTCACTATTCTGAACAGTCTTGTAACATGTCACCTTGGGAAAATGATCATAAATAAAAATTGGTGAAACCAATTATAATGAAAATTATGGTGTTGGATTAGGGACATGTGAGGTTAACTTAGTGCTAAATTTCAAACATATAGGAGAATTAATTTCAGAGATATCATAGAAATAGTAACAGGCATTTCTGCAGAAGAAATTGGAAAACTAGGGCTTCCTGTTCCGTGCGCTTCCCTCCACTGTTTTCAGAAAAGGAGTACATTGGAAAGCTCCATTTGAAGAGATATATATTTTTATCCAATCATATCTAAAGGATTCCAAGTTTTTAAAATTAGGGTTTCTCTGACAAACCCTAGATCAGCCAGCTCCGGAAGCAGGACGGACATCTCAAATCGGTAAGATCTAATCTTTTGCTATTTGCATTTGAGGTTCTCATTTAAAAGTGATATATCACATCAGCTTGATGATAAGCTTGGTGAAGTTGAAAAATTAAAAGCATGGAAGTATTTGATCTCTCTGAAGAAAATGAATTGGACACCTACATGAGTAGAGAGGTTCCAGTTCTAGAGGGAGATGAGCCTCAAATCCTTACACAAGAAGAACTTGATCAAGGCCAAGAAGATCATTGTTGATTCAATCACGAATAAAATTATACCACAAGTGTCTTCCCTAAATTCATAGAAGATGTTTGATTCCTTGATCAAGCTATTTGAAGATAAGAAATTAAATCAGAATATGGATTTAAGAAAACAATTGAAGAATGTAAAGATCCAGAATGCAAAACAATTTGAAGCGGTAGAAGAAGAAGCAGAGAATGTAGAAGTGGTGATAGCCACCTTGAATGGCCTCCCATGATCATGGGATTCATTCATGTGAAGAATGCATGCCAGAATTAAGTGATTACTTTCAGCTCGACTAATAAGAAGAGAAGAAGAAGATGGGAGCAATTGAAGATCAAGATGGAGTCTACCCACAAAACAAATAAAAGATAAGTATTCAATTGCCATTTCATGATATTGTTTTTTTATATTTGATTGTATCCAGTTGATGTGTTATGCATGATAGATTTTTTACATTAATACTACTAATATGCATGTGATAGGTAAGTATCTCATGGCACTATACAACTTTCCAGTGCTACTGATCAAACCTCTTTGATGACATATTGGATTAGTGCACAATCTCAATAATGTCATGGAAAGGTCCTGTACAACCTCCTACAAGAAAAGAAGGATGAGAATTGTTCTGAAGAAAAAGTGATGACAATTCAACAAACATGAATCTGAAGCTCCCAGGCTCAGAGACACCATGACGGAATAAAGAGCTTTAGAGAGCGGTAGATCCACCTCAAAGGATGAAGACCACCATGGGTATGAGAGATAACTCAAGATGAAGAAAATAATGCTATAAAAGAAACTATGATGAAAGAATAATAGTTGATCATGGGGAATGATGTATACGATATGATTTCGAGACATAAAGGGAAGTACATAGTATCCTCCATATGGATCTACAAGAAAAAGTGTACAAAGAAAGGTTCATGATTTTCCTTAGAAAGAATAGACTATGACATGACATACTCTATTGACTAGTATATATCAAGCATAGAACCACCTGTACAGAATGAAGAAGGAAGATAATACTCCACTTCAGGGGGAGTGACTACAGAAGATATCTGAGTTCGACACGGTATGACATGATGGACAGCTTCTTAATGGATCGATACTTTACCAAGAGTAAAGTGGGTTCCAACCTTCAAAGTTGAATGCAGAAGACTGGGATGTGTTGATGATCTGACAAGACGAACTCATGGAAGATGTTATGATGAAAGAATACTAGGATGATGTATGGGATATAGTTCCCAAACCAGAAGGAAAGAGTATTGTATCCTCCAAATGGATATACAAAATAGAGCATGCAGCTGACATAAGTATTGAGAAGTATAAAGCAATATTTGTGGCCAGAGGTTTCTTTCAGAAAAAGGGAATTAATTCTAAAGAGACACTTAATCCAGGAAGTAAGGTACACTTCCTTCAGAACTATCATGGTAGTTTCTTCCATGGTGAAGTAAAGACAAGCCTTCCTTAATGCTATGATTGAGAAAGAGTTTTACATCGAATAGTCATGAGGATTTGAAGTTGAAGCCAGATGGAATCACGTATGCAAGTTGAAGAAGTCCCTCTATGGCATGAAGCAAGCTCCCAGAGCTTGGTATGGAAGAATAGATAGTTTCTTATCGAGCATGGGATTTTCCAAGAGTAAAGCTGATCCTAACCTTTATCTCAAGGTTGTAGAAGATGAACTTGTCATCCTATTATTATATGTGGATGACTTATCCTTGACAGGAAATGAGAAACAGATCATGGAAAGCAAGAATAAACTAGCAAAAGAATTTGAGATGAAAGACCTTGGGTTAATGCATTATTTCCTAGGTCTTGAAGTATGGCAAAGTTCAAAAGAAATATTTCTCAACCAGGGAAAGTATGTGGTAGAGATATTGAAGAGATTCAATATGTTGGAATGCAAAGTCATGGCCACACCCATGGACTTCAACCTAAGGCTATTAGCTGATGACTCATTAGAGTTAGTGGATATGACTCATTACAGACAGATCATTGGGTCATTGATGCACTTAACAAATAACAGACTAGAAATTTGTTTTGCTGTGAACACCTTAAGTCAATATCTTGTTCAACCAAGACGGGTTCACCTAGTAACTGCAAAACATGTGATGAGATATCTGAAAGGGACTATAGACTTTGGTTTATATTATGATGGTAGCCATGAGTATAGATTGTATGGTGACACAGATGCAGATTGGGCTAGAAGTATCTCAGACAGGAAAAGCACATTAGGTAGATGCTTTTGTTTGGGGTCTGCTATGAGTTCATGGTTTAGCAAGAAACAGTCTAGTGTTTCTCGTAGCATGGCTGAAGCAGAATACATAGCAGATTGCTCTGCTAAGTTGTGAATCCATATGGCTTCAGAAGCTGATATTAGATGTATACTACATTTATTCTATGTGATAACGATAGTTGTGATAACAGAGAACCTTGTGTTCCGTCGTAACACATAGAAATCCGGTATTTCTACATTCAAGATAAAGATGTAGATGATGATGTTTCAGTATTTACATACTGTAGATACAGATGATGGTGATTTAGTATTTCTATACTAAATATAGAGATGATGATGATTTCAGTATTCCCATACTGAAGATATAGATGATGTTTCAGTATTTACATAATGTAGATGCAGATGATGGTGACCTCATGATGCTTTCAATACTCACATACTGGAGATATAGATGGTGATAGTTAAGTATTCACATACTGAAGATGTAGATGAAGATGGTTTAGATGATGATGCATTGATAAAGCCTCTGTCTCAGGTAAAGTTCGAACACTTTCGAGACAAGCTTGGTGTGGTTTAGAAAGACCTTCCCTGAAAGGGGGAGTAGTGATGTTGCAGTGGGATTGTATTATCTTTGGACACATTCCCTAAAGTGATCTAGAGACCTTAGTCTTTGAGAATGAAGTGGGATTGTATCATCCTTGGGATTCTACCCTAAAGTGATCCGGTGACCTTAGTCCTCGAGAATGAAGAGGGATTGTATCATCTCGGGACATCTCTCCAAAAGTGATCTAGTGACCTTGGTCCTTGAGAATGAAGAGGGATTGTATCATCCTGGGATATCTGTCCAAAATAGATCTGGTGAATTTGGTCTTCATGAATGTGGTGGGATTGCATCATCCCTGAACTTCGGTTCAAAATGTATCCGGAGGTCTTGGCCCCCGTGAATGTGGTGGGATTGCATCATCCTTGAACTTCAGTTCAAAATGTATCCGGAGGTCTCAGCCCTCGTGAATGTGGTAGGATTGCATCATCTCTGAACTTTGGTTCAAAATGTATCCGAAGGTCTGGGCCCCCATGAAAGTGGTGGATTGCATCATCCCTGAACCTCGGTTCAAAATGTATCCGGAGGTCTCGCCCCCCCGTGAAAGTGGTAGGATTGCATCATCCCTGAACTTCGGTTCAAAATGTATCCGGAGGTCTCGGCCCCCATGAAAGTGGTGGATTGCATTATCCCTGAACCTCGGTTCAAAATGTATCTGGAGATCTCGGTCCCCGTGAATGTGGTAGGATTGTATCATCCTTGAGCTTCAGTTCAGAATGGATCCGATGACTTCAGTACTCAAGAACATGTGTTGATCCCGTAATTCCTAGAGGAAGGATTGTTTGAGTTCCACATATGTGTTGATCCCGTAATTCTGAAAGGGAGGATCATTAGTAACTCCATAAAGACCTAAATCCCATAATTCTGAAAGGAAGGATCATTGACTTGATTCTGTAATTCCAATAGGAAGGATTGTCTGAGTTCCACAGATGTGTTGATCTCGTAATTCCAATAGGAAGGATTGTCTGAGTTCCACAAATGTGTTGATCCTGTAATTCCGAAAGGAAGGATCGTTCGTAACTCCGTAAAGACCTAAATCCTGTAATTCCAAAAGGAAGGATCATTGGTAACTCCGTAAAGACCTAAATCCCATAATTACAAAAGGAAGGATCATTGGTAGCTCCGTAAAGACTTGATCCCGTAATTCCAACAGGAAGGATTGTCTGAGTTCCACAACTGTGTTGATCCTGTAATTCCAAAAGGAAGGATCGTTAGTGACTCCATAAAGACCTAAATCCCGTAATTCCGAAAGGAAGGATCATTGACTTGATCCCGTAATTCCAATAGGAAGGATTGTCTGAATTCCACAGATGTGTTGATCCCATAATTCCGAAAGGAAGGATCGTTAGTAACTTCGTAAAGACCTAAATCCCATAATTTCGACAAGAAGGATCGTCTGAGTACCACATACATGTTGATCCTGTAATTCTGAAAGGAAGGATCATGTTGATGTTTTGATGATGATGATGTTGATGTTTTGATAATAATTATGTTTTGATGATGATGATGTTTTGATGATGATGTTTCTGATTGAAAGATCAGAGTATGATGATGATGATGTTCCTGATCAAAAGATCAGATTATGATGATGATGTTGTTGCTGATCAAGAGGTCAGAGTGCTGAAGAAGATGTTGCTGATTGAAAGGTCAAGTGTTGAAGATGATGTTGCTGATCGAAAGGTCAAAGTGCTGAAGATGATGTTGTTGATCAAAAGGTCAAAGTGCTGAAAATGATGTTGCTGACCGAAAGGACAAAGTGCTGAAGATGATGCTGATCGAAAGGTCAAAGTGCTGAAGATGATGTTGCTGATTGAAAGGTCAAAGTGCTGAAGATGATGTTGCTGATCGAAAGGTCAAAGTGCTGAAGATGTTGCTGATCGAAGCAGTCAAAGTATTAATGATGATGAATACTGAAGATTGAAGATGAAGACTACATAATGTTGAAAAGCTTCCAATGATGTATAGATGTGTTACCCTGATGATGCCGATGATGTCCTCTATCTCTCTCCTACTATTTTTGTTGTAGAATACCCTTCGCGTTAAGGGGAAGTGTTGAAATATTGTAACTTCGAAGAATATTCTATATGTATATTTTGTGGTCCCCGATGGTCCCATCGGGAGAACCACTTGTATTATCTTGTACCTCGATGCTTCTAATCAGAAGAACTAATAAGAGTCATGAGGTTGTCCCCTCTAATTGTAAAGGTGGGTCATTAGCACCCCAGTGTGGTTACTTGAGCCTACATGTGTAACTCGATCCTACATGATTAAATCGAGCCTACATGTCGGATGAGTTAATTGAAGTGAATAGATGAATATAAATAGAGGTGTATCTCTCCTCATTTGAACACACACACTCACTTGTGTAGTGCACTTGTGGAGGAGAGAAGTAGTTGGAGAAGGAGGAGGATCAGGTTTTTGATATCCTTGTTGGTTTTACCTTTTTACCTTTTTGGGGCATCTATATTGAGGAAGCTTTTGCTAGGTTTTTTCCTTTAGGGTTTTCCTAGGATAAATATTTGTGTTCCTTTTGTATGGTTGTGCTTGTCTATCTTTCAATGATCCTGTTTATATGCTTTTGTTATGAAATTGAAATGAAATACTAATGATCTAGCTTAGCATGTGAAAATTTAACACATGTGGGGGGATGCTTTTCATTGGTGACACTCCTCTCAAATCTCTGATGGGAAATTAAAAGGTAACAACTTCTCCATCTTTCTTACCTTCCATCTCTTCATATATTCTTCATGTGCTATTTTGAGGCTCCTCCTTCGAATGTTTCTGTCAACTTGTTAGTAGAATGGGTGGTGCTTACAACACCACTAAGGGGAATGATAAGATTTATGCTCTAAATATTGAAAATGAAATAAAAATGAATGTAAACACAGAAAATTCACACTCAAAATAAATTCAATAAACTTAAATGTAATCATGCAACTTACATTCCCTACTTTAACAATGCATCTACAAAACAAGATCAGATGTACTTTTGCATCATTGATAACTTCCCCGGCAATGCCACCAAAATGTTAGGCCCACTATATGCTAGTTAATTAAAACTTAACATGCAGAGTGCTAGACATAAATTGTCAACCAGAGGAAGTATTTTATTTCAAAGCTATTGTGCAATATCTAAGCAAGCACAATTTCTACCTGACACTGTTATCTATTGGTATGCAATCGAAACTCTTTGTAAACTAGATCACACCTTCTTGAAAGTAAATCAATCCTCAAACCTATTCATAAAATCAAATTGTAAATCGAACAAACTTCAAACAAAATCTATTCCTAAGAAACAATATCTAATTGCATAAATCTAAAAGAAGTGCTGTGTTGGCCAACGGTCTATCAAAATGAATTAACAAGAGAACACTATGATAAATCTAATGAATAAAAACATGAACTAGATAATAAAACAACTATGATAAATCTAATGAATGAAAGCATGAATTAAATATTAAACAAATATACAAAATAACACACTTACAATTAACACTACCAGCATCTGCTTAGGGAAGAGGACCCTTCCTCCACTGAGCAGAGCTGGATATCCACAATGAAAGTCTACAACTCCAGAATTAAGAAACTGTCAGCATGTACTATTAGAATGGAATGATTACAATAGATATGGATCAAATCCTACATCATAACATTGCTTTCTCTCCTCCCCTCTCAATGATATTGATTCCATATTTATACATAAAATTATCTCATGGAAATGAGGAACTAAACCCCCAACTTGTGATCTGTAACAGCTGAAACACGGTCGTAATTGCTAACAACTTTGGAACCGACCGCAACAATAAATATGGAAAATACCCTCTCGAAAAACCACCTATATATAAAAAACCGTGGCTTTTTTTGGAAATTTCCTTGTGATTCAGGTAAATGAGGATGTTACACAAAAAACCCATGTCTCAAATTTCGAGATATGTTTCCATATGCCGGCAAATCGAGACAGGAATCAAGGTGTTATTATCTGGCATGCATTTTCGGTTAAGGCTGTAACAGCTAGCTGTGAGCGTCCTGTATGTGAAAAATCACTCCACAAACCATCAATAGTAAAATTATGCATAATAGTCTTCAATTCATCAAAGATAAAGGAAAATAATAATTATCAACCACTTAAAACATCAATGGAAGTAGTATGTTGTTTTACACACAGTTACAACAAATGGATGGAAAATGAAATGATAAATGGGCGATAATGGGAAGAAAATGGATGAAATATATGTCTATAAGTGATGGAAAAATGGACAATTCCGTGGCCCAACAATAGCCTCCTTCTAGTAGTTGCTGGTAAACAGGGTGTAGCAGCATCCTTGTTTGTAGAAGCAGGCGTAAACAATTTTGTCAATATTATTTTGCAATAATAGGAAGTATTGGTGGTTTACCCAATTGGGAATCCATGATAAATTTGTGTTCTGTGTGTTCTTATTGATCATGTGTGTTAATGAATAAATTAAAAAGTGGTTTAAATTGTTAAAATTTATTAACATTGATTCACCCCCTCCCCGCTCTCAGTATTGTCCAATATTCCAACACAATGGTCACAATGGTTAGGTACCCATGTATTCCTGTGGATGGTTAGTCCTATATATTAGTCCAATATTCCAACACAATGGTCACAACGGTTAGGTACCCATGTATTCTTGTGGATGAAATCTATATTATTGACGTATGAGATGCAAGTGCTAAGTTTGACCAGATATAGACCTTGTTGATTAGGAGTTCTTTTGGAGCATTTGTTGTAGAGGACTAGATGATGATGAAAACTTGACTTGAAAAAAATTAAGACAAGCACTCGTTAAGGGGGGAGTGTTGGAATTATTAAACCCTACTTGTCTTCATTGTGTGATACTTATAATCATAATAGTGGACTGTCGTTTGTTATTGTAATGCTCATTATGATGTAGCATTTATCTCTACCTGAGTAGCTTTATTGTGTTCTTTTAGGAGGATGTTCGATCTTATTTGGATGACATATTGTCTCCAACAAGATTGTTCTAAACTTAGGATGAGTGGTTAGAGGGTTGAGAGAATTTTTCAACCTCTTTCTCTCACTAGTTAGAAAGTGGTGTAATATGATGTTGTATAAATATGTAATATTGTTTGATGGATAGATCAAACATACACTATTTTGGTGTGTGGAAACAATGTCTACAATCCTATTTGTTAACATGTTTATTCTTTTGCCTCTGAAATTGTGGATATACTAAAATAGTATAAAGATTTTAAATTTGAATGACCTTTTACATTAGAATTCTAGAAAACAAAATAATAATCTTATAGGAATAATAATAATAGGCACATATGGAACCTTTAATCAACCATGAAGTTATAGCAAAGCAATAATGTGGAACCTTTGAACAATAAAGGAATAGGCACATAAGTAGCATAGATTTGTATGATCAATAGAACTGGTGTTGATGCCTGGAAAAATCCCAGGTACCGATAGTAGGGATTCTCCCCAATAACTGTTCCCAAATAGATCGTTTATCGTTTGGAATGGGGAATCCGCCCAGTTTGTGGTTCGACAACCATAGAGTTAAAATGTATTATTAAATCTCTTTTACTAGTTGTGGCCCGATCCATCGTTTATATATTTTATTTTTTATGTATGAAATGCAAGTGTCTATATTAAATGCAAGTAATAGAAACAAAAAAACTAATCTAAATCTATTCTAGCCTATCCCTAGGGAGCAAGATTGATATTAAATAAGAATGAATGAAGTATTGTATTGTTTGCATAAATAAATCTATAGATAACTGATAAATCCAGGATACATGCATACAGCAGAAAGTTAACACATAGATAGCTCAGTGATATTAAAACATTCATCATTCATTATTGCATAAGATTAATCACATAACATAAAATCAATAATAACTCAGAAATAGTTCAGAGGGTTAGGAATGATCTCACAGATTGTATATAGCACTAAAAAAGAAATATCTCTTCATTCAATTTTACACAACATGCTTTGAGGCTTATGCAATACTCTTTCCAGCAAAATTCCATCTTCTTTATTATAAAAGAAAATAATCCTTCTTACAACAAGATTCAGTAACTATGCTAGTGAAAAGTCCCCCTTAGTTCATTCGATCCTACCTATATTTATACATCTCAAAATGACCTTTGGTCTTCCTTCCCCTTGGCCTTTCTTATCTTTCAGTTACATAAAACTTGTTGTTAATGTTCTCAAAAAGTAAATACAAAATATTACAAATATGTCCATGTGTGAAAAAGACAAAACACTTAAGTGGACCCAGTCAACTCAGCAATGAATTGTTTCCATGCCTTAGTGTTTGAAACAATTATCTCAAACTCAGCTGGCTCCAAGAATCTAACTGTGACTTCATGTTTGGAAGCCTGAGCCTTTATGTCAGCCATCCTTTCTGGAATAACTCAAAGCTGATCTTTTGAAAGGAAGTTACTTACTGCAACTTGGGAAATCACATTTTTTATCACCCTTTCATCTAAGTTTTTTATCAACTATATGCCAAGCTCATCCTCCTACAATCTAGCATGTAATTGCTTCAAGTGTTCTTCATATAGTGGAAGCTCATCTAGCCTCTTTTTGGATGATGTATGACATCTTTTATGAGTTGTGAGTACTTTCTTGCAAAAATTCCATGCATTTGTCTATTGTTTTCAAGAATGCCTCTACCAATTTCTCAGCAGCTCTATGGCTAAAACCTATCAGTTCATACTCAAGCTGCAATCTTTCTGGTTCCTTAATTGGTGTGTTTTCTAGAGGTTCTTTGGTTGTTTCCAACCATGTCAATCTCCCTTGAATGATTTCTATAACATCTTGGGTTTTATCTTTGAATTACACAGCCATGGCTGAAATTTTCCGTAATCGATCTTCCACTTTTTTGACTTTGAGAACTTCTCCCGTTATTAGAACTTGCATTTGATAGATATTACCCTTCAGAAAGAGAGCATGCCTTGTAAGAGGTGTTATATTTGTCTTTTGTTCATTTGATGCCTTCAATAACACCTCCAAGGAATTATTTCAGGCTTCTAGTTCCACAATTCGAGCTTCATACTGTCTTGCTTGATGTTCAACTACATATTTCTGTGCTTCGGTCTCTGCCACTTTACCTTCTAATCCCTCCTTCTTCTTGTCAAAAGCCATGTTTGACAGCTTCAAGGTATCTTGCACCTCTCCTAAAATTTGGTAATCCCGTTGAAGCTTCTCATAGTTTGAAAGAGTAGCTTCATATTTCCTCTTTGATTCCCTGCCTACTCTTTCTTCCTTCCTCGAAACCTCTTTCATCTCTGCCATTTTCCCCTGATAGTGATCAAAGGTTTCTGTGAGTTTATTTATATTATGGGAATTTGCATGTGTAGTTGCAATATCCATAGAGGCCAATTGCTTCGGATATTCCTATACATTCCTCATGACCATATTTTCGGTCACTGTGGTGATTGGGGGTTGATTTCCTATTCTCAAAGTATTCTCCATTTTCCACACGATGGAATTCTTTTTCGGATCAAACTGTACATATTATAGGCATGCAATGCCATACTTCTTGGATGGGGTAAATGACACCAACTCCAATTCAACCAAAGGGAGATGCCCTCTGGTAAGTAGGATGCTTGATGTGGACGGAGGGTTCTCCGGTTTGTCCCGAACATACATCTATCCTTGATCCTCACCACCTAGATCTTCTTCATCCTTACTTCTTTGTTCTTCTGTGAACCCTTCTTGGTCTTGTACTTCTTGTTCCAGATTTAAAGCCTCTTGATTCACGACCCTTTCTAGTTCTACAATCTTTTATTTGATAGCCTTCTCTTTCTTTTTCTTATCTTTTTTACTTTTCTTCGTAGCGGCTTCTTCTTCCTCCTTATCTCTCTGCGCTTCCTTAGCTAGAAGTATGTTTGCACCAGCTGCCAATGATCCAATGGATTATTCATCTTCAAAACTTACAATGATCCAATATGGTACAAAGTTTTTCATCTATGGTTTTAACTCATATGCTAAACATTATATGCAGTTCTAGCATGATGCGCAATTATTGCATGGGCCGCGTAGTGCAGTTTGCGCATGAGCCACGTAGTTGCGTGTGAGCCGCGCAGTTGCGTGTGAGCCACGTAGTTGCGCATGAGCTATGCAGTTGTAGCATGGGCCACGCAGTTTGCATCGTCAAGTTGAACATCGAATGGTTCGTGGAGGTTACTCACATGCCACGACATTTGTATGCTATGACAACGGATTGGGTATATGGCGAAGACCTCATATGCTGCGACAACGGATCAGGTATATGGCAAATACCTCATATGCTGCGACAATGGATTGGGTATATGGAAAATTCCTCATATGCTGCGACTTTTATGGAGTTGGTGGTGACATCAAACGGTTACGTTACATGGCATATCCCAGTTGCAAGTTATTGCAACATGTTGTGAGCCAACACGTGCGTGGAGTTGGTTGCAACGTTTTGAGGATATGGAACGTCATGGTAACATAAAGCTTGGGCAGCGATTTGGCGGGATTGCATGGTTCAGTGTTAGCATATGGTTGTAACAATGATAAAGAAGATAACAGCTATGATAAAAGGGGGAATCAAACCCATTACTTATCCTGGGCACAAAACATTAAATAGGGGATTTGCTGGCCTCATTAGGGGGGACAGAAGGGAGAGATTTAGATTGTTAGAGCACAGAGCTTCGTTTTCTGATATGAGAATCTTGGATAGCTTCGCTGTGAAATGTCCAAATGCTGTTTCTTTTTGAAGTCGACTATTCTTTGTTATAATTGGTTTTCTTTGCTTTCTGAAGACCATTTTAAAATTTTCAAGAGAGGTCTTAAAAACTTTGCACAGCATTCTATTTACAGTTGCTGAAGTTGATTCCATAACCATTTTTGTACCATTTTAGAGAGATTAATTGGATCGGTACCCATTGGAGAGGGACCCGGAGACATAGCCCAGTGTAGGGGGTGAACTCCGTTATCAACTTCTGTGTGTGACTCTTTGATTCTATGTTTTTTTTTTACATCTGTTTATCAGTTTTGTTGTTCTCATTTTCAGTTTCTCATTCCTGTCTCAGTTTGCTGTTCATTTCTGTTTCTAAGCATTCAATTGATGTTAATGCTATTTCAGGAATTAAGTAAACTAATTAAATGCATTCATTAAACTTTTAATGCACATAAGTTGAGATCTGACAGACCATATTATGGTATCAGAGCAGGTTAACTGCTGGTGCAAGTTTGTGAATGCTTACTAGGTCCAGGTTAAAGCGTGGTGAAGGAGAATTAATTGAAGGAGATCCTGAGATTGTCTCAAGGAGAACATTCTCAAGAACCATGTCTTCTCCACGAGGGGAAGAAGAAGGACATGCAGAACGGGAAAAACTTGTTATCTCAGAAACTGAGTTTTTGGAGGATTTTATGAGCATGAAAGCCATGATGGAAATTCTACTCGCTGAGTGAGCAGAAAGGAAGAAGAAAGAAGAAGGATCTTCATCCGAAGATGCAGAAGTGAAGAAGGAAGAAAAGGGTAAAGGTGTAGGAGGTGATGGTGATCCTCCTGAAACTAATCAAACTTTCTCTTCTTCTCATACTTCTCATTCAAATAATGCAAGTCCTAATATTCCTTATTTCAAATTGGATGTGAAATTTGAATTGCCAATTTATAATGGAGATTTAGATGCTGAAAAAGTTAGACAATTGGATCAAGCAGCTTGAAGTATATTGTAGGGTGCAGGACATTAATGATGACCCTTCCAGGATTCAATTGGCCACTTTGAGAATGAGTGGAATGGCTCTTACTTAGTGGGAGAGCAAGATTCAGCAAGATATTTGAAAGAATGGTAAAATTATTTCAGTTTGGAATGAATTCATTGAAGTATTAAGGAATAAATTTTATCCTTTAGGTCACATGCAGCAATTAATAATGAGCTGGCAAAATTTTAGACAAGCTAAAGGACAAAGCATTCAAGAATATACTCATGAATTTAGAAAGAGGGCTATTGCATTGAATGTTGCATTAGATACCCAGGAAAATCTTCTTAAGTACATTGGTGGCATGCATTCGTATTTGCGACATACTTTGTTGATGTTTAACCCCAGTACTTTGGATGATGTATGTGTTCAAGCTACACATTTAGAAGCTAGGGGGAAGCATGCTAATGATACTTTTGTGAAAAAATCCCTTAAAGTTGACAGCAAATTGAAAGGTAACGATACGGGGAAAAAGAAGATGGCTACCGTTAAGAAAGAGGGTGAAAATCTTACATGTTTGCATTGTTAGAAGGGACATGATGTCTCTAAGTGTTGGAAACTTAATCCGGAGTTAAGGCCAAAGAAGTACGGAGGAAACAAAGATAAAGGAAAAGCAAAAGCTACTGCAGCGGTTATTCAAGACTTGGGATCCGACTCAGGTGATGAAACAAAGGTTAAAGCTATCGAAATCCAGGGTAAGAATAAAAGTATCTCACTTCCCATTGATGCAAAATCAGGTTCTAGTGCGAGTACAAATCTGCCATCTACTTCTAAGCAAAATAATAAAAATAGAAGTGCACTGTTTCATGTTCGTTTCATTGCAAATCACACAAATATTGATACATTGTTTGATAGTGGTTCACAAGTAAATCTCATATCAGAAGAAGTGGTTAAGAAATTGAATTTAGTTACTATGCCTCATGAAAAACCCTATCCTCTTGGTTGGGTTACTAATGATACACGATTGCAAGTTACAAAAAAATGTGTATTGAAGTTTGCAATTACAAAAAAGTTCATGGATGAGGTAGAACTAGATGTAGTACCACTTGAAATTTGTGGGATTGTACTTGGGAGTCCATATTTGTATGACCGGAAAGCAATATTTTATAGAGAGCAGAATAAGTATCATCCTTTTAAAGATGGTGTAGAATATATTGTATGAGCACACAAGATAAAAACCAATTTAGCAATAGTTTCTGCAGGAAAAATGAAGAGGCTGGTAAATGCTAGTAATAATTTTGTGTTAATGATGGTTAAGGTGAAATATGATGAGATCTCTAAATATTTTGAAGGATGTGACCCTAAGCATAAATCTAAACTGATTGAAATCATTTCTGAGTATGATGATTTGTTTCAAGATCTGAAGGGGTTACCACCAAATAGAGAGATTCAGCATGAGATACATTTGCAGTAGGATGTGCCACTCTCGATCATAGCCATGTATCGGATGTCTATAACACAGAATGAGGAAATCAAGAAGCAGGTTCAGGAGCTGATTGAGAAGGGGTTCATCCGGTCGAGCACTTCTCCTTGTGGCTCTCCTATAGTCTTGGTTCCGAAGAAGGATGGGTCTTGGAGGATGTGCATTGACTATAGGGCCCTTAAAAAAATCACCATTAAAAAAATGTATCCTCTTCCTCGTATTGATGATTTGCTTGATCAGTTGAAACATGCAACTTATTTTAAAAAATTGGATCTGCGTAGTGGGTATCATCAAATCCGTGTTGCTGAAAATGATGCCTGGAAAACAACGTTTAAAACAAAATAGGGTTTGTATGAATGGCTTGTGATGCCTTTCGGGCTCTGTAATGCACTTGCTACTTTCATGCAGGTCATGAATGATGTCTTTTGTTCATTCATTGATGATTTTGTAATTGTATATCTGGATGATATCCTAGTGTTTATCAAAACTTGGGAAGAACATATTGTACATGTGAAGAGAGTTTTAGATGTACTGCGGAAGGAGAAGCTTTATGTAAAAATGTCCAAATGTGAATTTGCTAAAACTTATTTAGTATATCTGGGCCATATCATTGGTGGAGGCCACCTGCGAGTGGACCTAGCCAAGGTTGCTATCATTGTAAACTGGCCATGGCCTAACACCGTTACTAAAATTAGAAGTTTTTTGGGTGCGGTTCAGTATTGGAGGAAATTCATTTCTAGGTTTTCTTCCATTGCTGCTCCTTTACATGCTTTGACAAGCGTCAAATAAATTTTCCAGTGGGGAGGCAAGCATCAGAGAGCCTTCGACACTTTAAAGGAAAGGATTAGCATAGCACTAGTTCTAACATTGCCAGATTTGCAACAGCCATTTGAGATCGAAACCGATGCCAACGGGTTTGCCATGGGAGCTGTTTTGATGCAAGGGAGGAAGCCAGTCTGTTACCATTCAGAAACATTCTCTACGATGGTAAGTAACTATCCGACTTGTGACAAAGAGTTGTATGCTTTAGTACAGAGTGTGAAGAAGTGGAAACATTATATCATGGGGAAAGAAACAGTCATACATACTGATCATCAGTCACTCCAATATTTACAGTCCCAAACAAAAATACAACAAAGTAGGCATTTAAGATGGATGGGATTCTTACAATAGTTTCATCTCATAATTAAATACAGAAAGGAAATTCATAATAAGGTAGCAGAAATTTTATCAAGGCCTCCTACAAATGCTTCAATCATTCTTCAAAACAGTTCATTAACACATGAAAGTTATATTGAACAGTATGCAGAAGATAAAGATTTTAAGAAAGTATATGCATCACTAATACATGGTAAATAGGAAGAGAACTATTATGTGCATAATCAGCTCTTGTATCACCTCAGTAAACTCTGTATTCCAGAGAAAGAAAGAGTGCATGTGATCCGAGAAGCACATAGTTCATTGATTACAGGGCATTTTGGAGTAAGTAAAACACTGTCATTATTGCAGAATCGTTGTTATTGGCCTCAAATGCAAGAAATTGTAGCTAAATACATAATAGGTTGTGTTATGTGTGCAACAAGTAAGCCTAGCAATAGGAAATTAGGTTTGTACACTCCTCTTCCAGTTTCTTCTTGTCCTTGGGAAAGCATTTCTATGGACTTTGTAGGGGGACTACCTATGTCTAGAAAAGGGCATGATTACCTATATGTTGTTGTGGATAGATTCAACAAAATGTGTATCTTAATTCCATGTAACAAACATATCACTGCTGAACAAACAACTCATCTATTCTTTCAGAATGCTTGGGTACATTTTGGGCTACCCATGTCTATTATATCTGATTGGGATTCCCAGTTCTTGGGAGAATTCTGGTCAACTTTATGGGAGCTTATAGATACTAAACTTAAGAAAAGTATAGATTTTCATCCACAAACCAATGGGCAAACAGAGGTAGTGAACAGGACATTGGTTCAGCTGCTTAGAGGATATTGTAGTAAATATCCTAAACTTTGGGATGAGCAGTTGTAGTATATACATCATGCTTACAATCATGCAGTTCATTCTTCCACAAAAATATCTCCTTTTGAAACTTATTTTGGTTATCTTCCAAAAACACCGATGGACTTCTCTTTTGGCAAAGATGCAGTGGATGGATATCATGATGTAGATAAATCTCTAAGATTAATTCATAGAATCCAAGCGGTGCAGGAGGTAGTTCAGGAACAGTTGGAGAAAATCTAGGCAAAGTACAAAGCCAGGTATGACAAGCATCGAGTTGATCATCAATTTCAGGTTGGTGACAAAGTTTGGTTACATATCACCAAAGAAAGAATGAAAGGCGAAGGTAAAAATCTTAAGCCTATCAAGTATGGTCATTTTGAGATCTTGGAGAAGATCGGTACCAATGCTTTTCGCTTGAATTTACCTCCATACATGCAAATCTATTCAGTTGTCAATGTTGAGAATCTTAAATTGTATGAGCCTCCTATGATCATGGATGAGGATATTAACATCCAGATTCCTTCAGTTGATGATATGGCACCTGGATACATGAAAGAGTTGCAGGATGATGTTATTATTGACAGAAATGTAAGGACTTCACAAAGGGGGAATGCTGAGTACCTTCGAGTGGGGCTTAAAGGAATGCATCCTAGCAAGGAAAGATGGATGGAGATTGGAAAAGTGAGGGAGCTGTAACCTCACTTACTTGCAAAATAATTCAAGCTTTTGGTGGTCCAAAAGCTCTCCAATGGGGAGGAATGATCTGGTCGATTATTCATCTTCAAAACATACACACATCCAATATGGTACAAAGTTATTGATCTATGGTTTTAACTCATATGCTAAACATTATATGCACATACCGCGCAGTTCTAGCATGATGCGCAGTTATCGCATGGGCTATGCAGCGCAGTTTGTGCATGAGCTGCGCAGTTGCGCATGAGCCACGCAGTTGCACATTAGCCGCACAGTTGCGCATGAGCCACGTAGTTGTAGCATGGGCCACGTAGTTTGTGCACCGTCAAGTTGAACATCGAATGGTTCGTGGAGGTTACTCGCATGCTACGACATTTGTATGCTATGATAATGGATCGGGTATATGGCGAAGACCTCATATGCTACGACATTTGTATGCTGCAACAGTGGATCGGGTATATGGCGAAGACATCATATGCTGCGACAACAAATCAGGTATATGGCGAAGTCCTCATATGCTGTGACTTTTGTGGAGTTGGTGGTGACATCAAAAGGTTACGTTACGTGGCATAGCCCAGCTGCAAGTTATTGCAATGTGTTGTGAGCCAACACGTGTGTGGAGTTGGTTGCAAACATTTCAGGGATATGGAACGTCGTGGTAACATAATGCTTGGGCAGCGATTTGGCGATATTGCATGGTTAAGTGTTAGAATATGGTTGTAACGATGATAAAGAAGATAACGGTTGTGATAAAAGGGGGAATCAAACCCGTTACTTATCCTGGGCACAGAACATTAAATAGGGGATTTGCTGGCCTCATTAGGGAGGACAAAAGGGAGAGATTCAGATTATTAGAGCACAGAGCTTCATTTTCTATTATGAGAAGCTTGGAGAGATTCACTGTGAAATGTCCAGATGGTGTTTCTTTTTGAATTCGACTATTCTCTGTTATAATTGGTTTTCTTTGCTTTCTGAAGACCATTTTGTAATTTTCAAGAGAGTTCTTAAAGACTTTGCACATCATTCTGTTTACAGTTGCTAAAGTTGATTCCAGAACCATTTTTGTACCATTTTAGAGATTATAATTGGATCGGTACCCATTGGAGAGGGACCTGGAGACGTAGCCCAGTGTAGGGGGTGAACTCCATTATCAACTTTTGTGTGTGACTCTCTCATTCTGTGTTTCTTTTTACATATGTTTATCAGTTTTGTTGTTCTCATTTTCGGTTTCTCATTCCTGTCTCAGTTTGCTGTTCATTTCTGTTTCTAAGCATTCAATTGATGTTAATGCTATTTCAGGAATTAAGTAAACTGATTAAACACATTCATTAAACTTTTAATGCACATAAGTTGAGATCTGACAGATCAGCCAACCTCCTTCCAGTTTCTTCTTTCACTTTTCTTGCAGTTTCGTCCTCCTGTCCTTTTGGTTTTGGGTTGCTACTGTTGCTGCTGCCTTTAACTTCAGCTGTTGAATTATTCATTTTAAGCGACTTGTTTAAAGCAGTCATGTTGCAAACGTTCATGTATATTTTTTCATCTTTGTCCACATAGTCAATATATTCAAAGTTTACCTTGAGGCCTGCCTTATAGGCTGTAACCTTACCTTGGGAGTCATTTTGGTGGAAGCTCTTTTCTTTGAAATAGAAGATCTATAGTTCCTTGAAAAATTCAGGGGCACTTTTGACTTTGGAAAACTTTTAAATCCCCACATAAAATGTAATGGTGGAAACACGACCTTCTTTAGATCAAATAGGTGACTTCCAAAACCATCCAGAAAAAACTGCCTAATAGCTTCCTTGTGAACTATGTAATCGGTCGCATATCTTGGAAATAATGGGGGTGCTTTAGTTCCCCCATACATCCTCAAATACATACCTTTTTTAGATAAGAAGTAATCCCCATACTCCTTGATGGACTCCAAGGTTACCTCAGATATGCATTTACATTCCTCTAGGAAAATTAACTGGTATAGGGGCATCAGGAATTATTCACATATCATCTTGTAGTGATTATGATATTTGTGAGACCCCAATATCTAGAAGGATGTGTATATAGGGGCTTTACCTCCCTCCCATGTACAATTTAACCTCTCAAACCAGTGGTGGTAAAGTATGCAGTCCACTAAGAAGGAAGACATATAGAATTTAGACTTGCTAAGGAGAAAACCTTCTTGGGATGCCTTGATAGAGGTGGACAAATTTCTTGCTACTATGTCAACCCAGTTGAAGACTGCCCCTTTCATATCTATATGGTAGATCAGTGGTATCCACCTAAACTCGTAGAATTTCCCATCGGCTCTGCCGTAAATCTTATTCAACATTAGCACTATCAATCTGTATGGGGTTCGTAGATGAGCTGTCTCATACTCCCTCGATTGCTTGTGTCTAAAAGTATTTCCTTCAACCACCATCATTTTTTTTGTGGCTACGTAATCGAGCTTCAATCTCTTCACCTAGTTTGTGGTCATGCTAATTTCTTTCTCTGGAAAGCTGTATGTTGCTGATAAAAATGCAGGTGCGAAACATGCAAATCCTTTGTTCTTCACATCGTTCATCATCATCCCTGTTATATATATCCTGGGAAGAATCCATCCGATGAATTCTACGCAAGGGAAAATTTCTGTCCTAGTGGCCACCTTAGTGATTCTGGATCTCAACACGTGGTCATACAGGGATAGGTCTTCCAACCCTACTTCTGGAACTTTCTTTTCTACTAGCATGTGATAAATATGAACCCATTTGAATTCGTGTTCAGCCCCAGTGATGGCCTTTTTATCCTCATAAATTATTTCTACCCTTGACACGGGTGCAACCTTTGCAATCTCTGCATCTGATTCATAATCTACAATCTTGGATTTCTTATTTCCTCTCTTCAGCATGATGTCTAATATGAGCGGTGACTGCAATAACATAAAAAATATTTCAGTATTTACATCATTAACCTAACCTGTGGATTTGAATGAGAGAAGAAGAAAAAAACGGATATATTATGCTATGCAAACTGTTCAAAACAACAACAATACTCTGCATTACCCTGCCATCCTAACATATTGGGTTAAAACATGACATAGGTATGTGGGTAAAATGCTGGCAACAAAAATTTGGGCGCAGGCATGCCTCGACCTTTGTATTATAGCAGAAACATAACCTAACCAATCTGCAAGACCTTGCCACCCTTAGACACAAAACATCCAAAAGGCTCTTGTCCCAAAGGCAATGCTCCAAAGCTCGGGGTAGTGACGCCCTAGGTTAAAACCTTCGGTCTCAATATCCCATGGCCAAAAGATATAACGCCAAAATCCACAGGTTTTTCCTGGGATGAAAAGATGGTAGTCTCTGCTAACGCCCGAAGGCGAGCAATAGGTCTGCTCCATGTCGGCAAAAATATCGGGCCTCTGTGGATTTATTATTATTTAACAGACTGTGGGTGAAATTCCCCCTAATGGATTGGTGTGATTTTTTTAAGAGAAGGTAGGGAAGCCAAAGTGACTCATAAGGGAACAGTAAAACTTAAAACAAAAGGAGAAACCCTTTTTAAATCCCAACAAAAATCTACCCATCCTTATCGCAGCGTAACAAATACTGACAGCTCAAAAATCACCCTAAATAATCAAACAACACAAGGTGTAAGGAAAACCTACCTGGAAGGTGACAGGATAGACACACGGTCGAAGAAGCTTGGTGAGGATGCGCCACATGAGCTCCACATGTGATGCAGATGCTCCAAATGGGGTAAAATCGCACTAACAACGTCAAACTCTCACCGTAAAGAAAAACCACAATGGTGAAAAAAACCCCTTCCCTGGTGTATAAATAGATTACCATGGGCTAAAAAACTTTAAAGCAATAGATGAAACATTAAAAACCACACACGTGAAGGAAAACACTGCTGGTGCCAAAACACAACCCGTAATTCAACATGAAAACAACCTCGACAACTATGATTCTAGCATCCCATCACAACCACACCCATCGACTTAAGACTCAGTAATGGTCCTGTGTTTCTTTTGTGGCTCAGTGGTCAAAACCATATCAACAAGAAAATATGGACGACGATCACCGTAGTAGCTCCAAGACTAAGACTTCTCTACTCTTGCGGGCCTGATGAGGATCGGGTCATTGACGAGAAAAATCTCCACCGTTGCAGCATCAAAAGGGAAAGGCATTCGTTGCGGCGGTCTCAAAAATTGGAACAGGTCCCGATAAGAAATTGCCATGCGCCCCTGCTGCAGTGGCAGAAATATACAAAATCACCCAAAAAAGCAGGGCCAAGGAGTGGGATGAGGTTCTGATCCTCAACATAACTTCTCTTCCACCGTTGCGGCATAAAACCAAAAAATCATCTGCCATAGTGGCTTCATAAATCAAATGGAGAGAAACCAAAACATCAACCAACGCAGAAATCGAGAAATATCTAGATATTCAAACTGAAACTTCACCCACTGTTGCGGCACAAAACCGAAAAGTTGTCCGTCGTAGCGGCTCTGAACTTGAAAAGAACCCGCTACTACGGCTAAAAGGGATTTTTATGACTTATTAAAAACCAAAATCTTGAACATTTTCCCATAATAAACAAGCCATAAATGTTGGATTTCAAAACCAAAATATCTAAGAAGAAAAAACTAGGATTAAAAAAGGGGGATCTAAAAAAATATGAAATTTTTTTGGGGAAAAAGTTGCAACAACAACAATTGGTGATTGGCTGGTGAACATAGATCTCTGAAAAAACTAACTCTTAATACCAAACTGCTTTTGGTATTGTGTTAAATTAATTCATCCCGATTTTTCAATATTTCTTTAAGATATCTAGACCTTTCTAGGAATGCAATATTTAGAACTTTAACATTGATTATGATCCACTGGGGTAGGGTAACCAATTTCTCAAAGTCCTGATAACTCTTTCGAGGCCAAAACATGGGGTTTATTTACTTCTTCATTCAGTTTCTTATAGCTTAGACACCACAGGATCATAACAAAGTATGGACAGACATATTCGTTTGTTCCTCATTCCCATGCCTTTTGCATTCTTTTGATGCTTTTGGACTTTCGTACTTTAGAGTCTTCCCAGATTTCTCCTTTCATTTGAAAAATGGTTTAGGTTCTTCCATCTATAGTTTCCTTTTGTGTGAGAAATAGTTTGTTTTCAGCTCACGAATGGAGAAGAACCTATGAGCAATCTTATCCTTTTACTGATTTTATTCAGTATTTATTTTCATATATGCTTTATTTTTGGGAAATTTGATTCTCTTAAGCCTTTTGGATTTGATTTGTGGCATGGGATCATTTTAAATACCATACATCTTCCCATCCTACTTTCTTTCCATGGGTCCATTCTTGTTAGCTTCCTAGGACATATTTTAGTGTGAAGTGGATGGAACCTCAAAATAGTATTCCAGACTTTTCTTACCTTAGTTATTTAACAGGGTTTAAAACAAGATTTCAAAGTGTTTTGAAAATTCTTCCTTTTCAAGGTCTATCAAAATTAAATAATCTTTGTAATGATAAATTCTATCATAGGTAAAATTAATAAGCAGTTTGGTCCAAAGTCTTGGTAGTCTGTTCAAAACCCAATGTACTCCAAACACCAAAAGATGAGTTGGTTTTATAGAACAATAGACTAAACTAAAGTAAAGAAAAACTGTAATGAATCCAAAGGAAAATAAAACAAATCAACAGAAAGAAGATGAACTAACTAAAGCAATCATACAAAAAGATGGTTTTTTATGTACAAAGGTTCCTTCAAGATACTAAGTAAAGTAAGGTTTGAGAACCAAACCATTAACAGGAATATTCTCCTCCCAAACCTGGAAATCTTAGAGCTTATACGTTGAGGAGCCTAATTTAGCAGCAATCAGAAACGAGCCAACCCAGAGATGTTGAAACTTCATGTGCTTACCCTTTTCTTCATTTGGGTGGTCCCATTTGAGAACTAGATCCCCTACTTCAAAAATTTTGTTTCCGGACTTACATTTATCAAACCATATCTTTACAATATCCTGCTGGTGCTTGAATCTCTCTTTATCTTTAAGCCTGGACTCTTCTAATTTCAACAAAGTGTTGATTCTGACTTGTAAAACCTCACTACTAGATCCTCTTGAAGCTTGGGCTAATTGAGATGCTGAGAGTAAAATGTTTGGTGGAAAAATGGATTCCTTTACATGAAATAGAGATTAAGGTGACACACCTTAGGAATTCTTGGGTGTGACTCTATCAGCCCAGAGTGCATTTGGGAGAGTTATGTGCCAACTTCTTTGGTTTTCTATGATAGTCTTCTGCAGAATTCTAATGATATCTTTGTTGGTAGATTCTGCCAATCCATTGCCTTGAGGAGAATAATTAGAAGAGTAATGTTACTTCATTCCCTTATCATTAGCAAATTCTGTAAGTTTAATTGATGAAAAGTAAGATGCATTGTCAAAAAATAGGGAAATTGGAACCCCAAACTTGGTCATAATATGTTCTTGCAAGAAATCAATGACTGCATCTTCATTTAATCTCCGTAGTGGAATGGATTCCACCCATATGGTGAAGTAATCGGTAGCTATAAGGATGAATTTGTGCTGCAATGATGAATTAGGATTGATTTCACCAATAATGTTGATTCCCCATTGTTCAAATGGTTCTGAAACCATGACTGGTTGTAATGGCCTAGCTGCTCTAACAAGTCTTCCTCCACTTTGCTGGCATGTATCACATTTCCTTACATATGCATGTGCATCTTTGAACAAGGTTGGACAATAGTATCCTGAACTTAATATCTTGTGGGCAGTGGTATCTTCTGAATAATTCCCTCCCGCCAGACCATCATGCAATTATTTAACCACTTTAGCCGCATTTTCATGTTCTAAACATCTTAGAAAAACTCCATCGTGGTTCTTCCTAAAAAGAACTCCATCAATTACTTGATAGGATGTTGGTTTCAACCGTAGTTCTCTTCTTTGCTTTGAACTTCAATTTTTTGGCAAATAACCTTGCTAGAGATAATGTATCAAGTCTCTATACCATGATTTTGGAGCTGTAAAAATGGGACACATGTCGATCATATGAACTTCGGCCTCATTTTCCCAATCACTTTCCTCACCATTCTTAATTTCAACCATTAGCTTGCAAAGTCCTTGTCCTTTTATAATGGTTGTTGGATTAAACTCTAAATCGTATTCTTGTAAAGCTGTAAACCAATTTCCTCTTCTCTTGCCCAACCCTTTTTGCATGAAGAGGCTTCGAACTACTGGGTGAGGAACAATCACTTTAGTCTGATTCTTAAGTATATATGGCCTGAATTGCTTTATCGCTTTAAATACTGCGTACGCTTTCTTTTCGATGGCGGGGTAGTTCAATTCAACACCTTGCAGACCAGTGCTCATAAATGAAATAGGGAATTCATCTCCCCCTTCTTCCTATTGAGTTAGCACCGCTGTGAGTGAATTATTAGAATCAAAAGTGTACAATATGAAATATTTATCAAAATCAGGGATTCTAAGTGAAGGTGCATGTGCATGTGCTATTGTTGTTTTGATATTAGTAAATGCATCCTTCTCATTCCATTTAAACTGCACACTTTGCTTAAACATTTGTTGCAAAGTTTTGACTATTTGTGAAAAAATCAGGCACAAACCTTCACACGAAATTAATGGTCCCCATGAACTATTGCATACCCTTCTTATTGTGGGGAAAGGGAATCTGTACTATAGCTTCAATTATTTCTGGGTCTATGGATATTCCCCTTTTAGAAATGACATGACCCAATAGCTTTCCTTCCAGCACCATGAAAACACATTTCTTGGGATTCAATGAGATACCGTATTTCTGAAAACGCTAAAAAAATTGTTTTAAATGATACAGATGTTCTTCTCTTTTCTTTGAAAATATTGTTACATCATCCAAGTAGACCACCACACTATGGCCTATAAGTCCTCGGAAAGCTATGTCCATGGCCCTTTGGAAAGTGGCTCCAACATTAATTAATCCAAAGGGAATTCTCCTATAGGCAAAGGTTCCCCAATGTGTAAGAAACATAGTTTTCATTCTGCCTTGTTTTGCTACCAGTACCTGATTGTAGCCTGAAAACCCATTCAACAAGGAGAATAACTCGAAGCCTGACACCATTTGCAAAATCTGCTCCATTGTAGGGACTGGATAATTGTCTCTGTCTGAAGCACAATTCAAATTTCTAAAATCCACACATAGTCTTATTTCTCTAGGATTTTTCCTAATTGGCACCAAGTTTTCTACCCATTCCAAGTGTCTAACCTTGAAAATAATCTTAGCATCAAGTAATTTCTTCACTTCACTTTGAATCAGGGGTTTTAGCTCAAAAAGCATCTTCCGAAGCCGCTGCTGGAAATGTTTTACACCTGCTTTAATAGGAATAATGTGTTGGATTATGCGAGTGTCATATGTCTTTAGATCATCATAAGTCCAAGCAAATACATCCTTATACTGCTGAAATAAATTGATGAACTTTCTTCTTTCACTTGGAGAACAACATTTCCCCAAGTTGACATACTTGGGCTCAACTTCTATTCCTAGATTGATTAGCTCATACTGCATTGATGAACTATGTGTTTTGACATTCACTGGCCTTCAAATTTTTTTATTTAGATAAAAAATCCCATCTAATGTACTTACACCTTTTGGTATGAAATTACCATTCTGAAGATTCGCTTGGTGTTCCTCATCATCAATAAATGTATCTTTAAGAGTTTCCTCATTGGTTAAGAATTCCAAAATATGCTGGTCATCATCAAATACTCTCAAATTGGTGACATTATCAGGTATAGATGACCTGAAAATCAATTCAATTGAACATTTGTTATTCGTAGGCACCAATCTTGCAGTAGAGGTAGCTAATAAATCAGCTGTTGCATTTTTTAGTCTAGGAATAGAATTAATACCAAAGGCATCAAAATTTGTTATGAGTCCTCAAACTTCATTTTGATACCCTTTTCAATGAGGATATAAACAATGGATTGTATTGTGGACCTGTTTTACAATTATTTCAGAGTCTCCAAAGACTTTTAAAGTCCTCACTTTAAACTCAATTTCCTTTTTTAATCTTCGAATCAGTGCTTCATATTTAGCTGTATTATTCGTGCATTCAAATTCTAATCTACAAGATAAAAAAAAATGTTTATTTTTTTCTGGATCAATTAGGACACAACTGGCCCCCGATCCTTCTTGAGTTTTTGAACCATCAAAATACAATAACCAAAACTGATTTTCTACTTCTAAAGCACTTGTTCTATTTTCTAAAACAAAAACTAAATTAACTATATTACAATCAATATTGTCAATTCGTGAAAATTGAAGGAGATCAAACGGTTTGTTTGATTCACTATTGGCCTCTTTTGCTTGATAATTTCCTGGTTCATGTTCTAAAAAACAATTTCCCAAAACTGAATGCGAGAAATTCACAGGTTCATTTTTTCCTTCAATTTGTGTCACATTATATTTCATATGTGGTTCTTTGAGTACTTTAATATGATTTTGACAACCTTTGTAAGGTAACCACAAGTGTGACCAATATGTTGCAAAATACCTATTAATCTTTCAGAAAAATCCCTACTCAATATTAAACCATAGGCATCAGGGATGTCTACCACCATAATATCTATGTACTGACAAACCCTTTCATCAGCTGATAGTCGAATTGGTATGTTCTTGATCTCTCATACCACCTTGACTGTCATCCTATCTAGTTGAATGATTTGACTAGCAGAGGGATTAGGTTTCCCGTTTATCTTTTTACAAACTGAAAAGGGCATGCCATTCGAAGATGCTCTAGAAAGCACCAGACAATTGTGTACATTCAGATTAAATAATTCAAAGGTCAGCAGGAATGGCTTAGTTTGAGACTTACACTTTCCTCCTGTTTGTGCCAGAAATTGTTTCTAAGGCTAGAGAAACAAGCCAACACAATCTCAAGAGTAAAACTCAATAAATAAAACAAAGTTTAGGGTTTTTGGTATGGTTTAAATGGTTGTAAGCTTCAAGAACAGTCAGGGAATACATTCAGAAGAAAAGTAACAACTAAATCATAAACAGAAACTGATAAAGATGCATAACATATCACATAAGATCCAACAGAAAGACTATGTTGAGGTTCATACATAAAGAATAAGCATTACCAGAAAACACACATTAACTAGCAATGAATTTATCATTTAAGAATCTAAACAAGCTCAATAACAAAGCCAACACAGATAAAACTGAAGGGGAAAAAGTCATATATCTCATTATTTTATCAGCAAATGCCTATAAGAGTCACAGTACTTATCTATGAACAAGTTTGCAGACAAAACAGTCTTGTAAACCTCCTAATGCTCCCAAAAATCAGAACCCTAACAATGTCTTTCTAACTCCTCTAAATAGTCATCCTCTACAAAGTCAGTTAGGTTTCCTATTCTAACTGTCTCCATCGACTCACTAAGGTAGGTAAAGTAAAAAGTGCATTTTTTACAAAATTACAAAATTGCTAAAAATAGCAAATGATTAACAAAAAGTGTTTATCAAACGGATACACTAACTAAAAGCATAACTGATCAAAGGTCCTTCGCTGCTTCAGCAAGTAGTGCTATACCATCTAGGCTTTGAGCTTTTCTTTTAGTCTTCTTTTTCTCCTGCTCCAGCTTAGTCATCCTTTTGTTGAGCTTCCTGTTCTCCTGCTGCAAGTTCTTTACTCTGCAAGTTCTTTACTGTGTTTTCTAATTCTGAACAGTGTTTGTCATTCATTCTTTTCCTTTTGAGAACCTCCTTGGATACCTCTGATAGCTCTTGGAAATGATTTTTAACATCCAGCAGTTCTCCTATAAGCCCTCTGTTAACCTTCAGTAAACCATCATTAACCTGCTGCAAGTGCTTCATGTGTTTCTTATACTGCTGAATATTTTCCTGTAAACTTTCTTTATCAACACTAGGGATCTCAGGTATGCTTACATCTTTCATTAAGAAGTCTGTGAAATCAGCAGGAATACCAGGGTCCTTCAAAATGCTTGCTTCTCTGAGTATCAGCTCATCTTCATCCTCCCACTCTTGATTTTCAATAGGACATGTTTTAGCTTTCTCTTCTTGCTGCTGTCTTAAAAGTTTATTCTTTATCTCAAGAACTATTTCAAACAATTCAGACTTGGGCTGTTCAAACTCTTTTACTGACTGTGATCCTTTTATATTTGCAGGCTGAGAAGAAGAAGAAGGTTTAAGAGCTGATTTCCCTTTGCTTTCGCTGTCCTTTTTACCAATTTCTGCTTCTTCATTTGAAGAAGAATCAATCAACACAGTTTCTTGCTTGGAATTCAACTTGGGATTAAGTAACCTTTTCACGTTCCATCTTAGTTTATTGGTTGGCCTAGTTTTAGGCCTTCTGTATGAAGCTACAGTCCTCTTTTTCTTCTTATGAGGTTTAGCTGCTTTGATCTCCGAGGTGAGGAATTATCCACAGGCTTCAGCACTTAGCTCTACTTCATCAATTGGTTGCTCATCTTCTAATAAGTATCCCTCATCCTCAGACAAAATGGTGAGGGGACTTCTTTTTTTTGTTTGAACTTCATCTTCAGGTATAGCAACCTTCTCTTCAACAATAGTCTTAGTTTCTTCAGAATCTGCTGCTGGTGTCAATTGTAGACTAGGCTGCACTTTTTCTCTTGCAAACAATGAGAACCTACTTTTAGAGCCAACTGAGGACATTTTAAATTGACAATCAACCTTCACCTGCTCTGCTACCTTCTCAGCCTTAAAATCTTCTTTGTCTGTAGGTTTAGCTGTATGACCTAACATTTTCATCATCACTTTTCCTTTATCAGTCTACCTCTTAGGCTGCTAATCTTCCTGCTGGGGATGAACATCTGACCAGAACAAAAAGAAGTCCCAAGTCTTACCCTCATGTTGCAACACAGTGCTGATGATCAGCTTGATCAGACCATGATGAAAAATTGACTGGGAGGTGTGATCTTCATGTTGCTTTATCCTGCTGGACATCTTCTGTAGGCTCTTCAAAAAGAAGAAGAGCAGGTTCATCTTTGAGACTCCTACCATGTGTTGCAGGAATCTAAAGTTATATTTAAACACATAGGCATACCTGCCCTCACAAGTCACATAGCTCTGCAATATCCTAATTGGCTCAACCCACTCTTTTCTGGAATTCTGGATAGGAATACCTTTATTCCAATCAGGAGTCACATTAGGTAACAGGTATCTCTGTGGTTCAAAATCAAAAGGCAACTTTTTGAACCAAGGCTCACCCTCATTACTGATCTTAGTGGCCTCTGCAATTAGTTCCATAGTCAATTTGAATTTTAGAGCATCAAAGATTACCATATCATCTTTAATACCCTGAGCAAACTTACAAGACACCTGTGCATTGTAGCCATCTATCTTCCTGAAGAAATTCAACCAACTTGCTTGTTGGAACAATTCAGCACAATCAGGGATTTTCTCAATCCAGGTTAAGTTAGTGGGCTCAGCCCTATTGACTTTACCACTTTTGCTACTCTTGCCCATCTTTCTTCTTCAGAAACTAGAAGCTGTCTGGTTTTAGGGTTCAGAAGATGCTTTATAAAGTGGTTTTCTGCTCCTTCAAACTTCTTCACAATTCCTGCACATTTCTATCTCTTTTCAGCTCATCAAAGTCATACTAGGACTTCCTGTATTTGCCTTCATATGTTTCTAAAAACAATTAAACTCTGCACCAGACAACCCAGTTTTCAGCAACTTCTAGGTATCATATGTATCATTCATTCAGACAAGAGACTCTCATCGAAACCTGTATATAAATGCCAATATTATTCTTCAAACCAATTAACTTTTCAAATATGACAACTATCACCAGTTTCTCAAGCAAACTGAAAACTTCCTGTGTGAGGGATGAACAGAGTAAAACAATCTACAATTCGTTCCAATGCTGCTTCTTGTAGACTATGACTCCAATTGGCATTAGGTATGTCAGCAATATTAACCAGTCAAATCATTGAACTCATAGTATATCCATATCAGAGCTTTTTGAGTGTATCAGAGAACCAAAATATAAACAACTTTTCCTCAAACTGTTTTGAAGTTCCAAAAACTGCAAGGTTTAAACTTAGGGCTATTTTGGTGCTCTGTTCAATGAAATTCTTCAGAACAGCTCCAGGAACTTATTTCTTAGGCTAACATTTCATTTTGGAACCTATGTTAACCTCTGCATCAGCCAATTTCTCTAGAACGACCTCCAGCGAGAAAATTCCCAAATTTTCAATTATAGGGGTTTATAGTGAAATACCTGCCAATTGTTCAACTGCAATGGTTTAAACCTATGTCTTGAGCTGTTAACTGCCTCTCCTTGAGTGTACAGATGTCTTTACGTGATCACTTTGACTGCAGTTAACGGGATTGAAAAGCCCTAATTTTCGCTAGCCTTCATAACTCTGTCTCTGCTCTGCAGCAACACAATCCACCTTTCTAGCAGTTAACTTTACTTCATGAGCCTTCCTTTCCTCTGATAGTGCATGTGAAAAGAAAATTATGCCACCTTAGACCGAAATTTACTGATAACTGTCAAACAAATCCCGCATTATGGGCAATGATGGCCATGATTTGTTTCGAGACTCAAAACCACTTGGAATCGTGTTGAAACTGCAGCTTACACGTATTAAACAGCTCACCATATGCGATTAGTCATTCACAAACTGAAATCATGATAAAAAATTGCTTGAAAATCAAAAAATAAAAGGGCCGCGATATTCTTGTGGCGCGCCCTTTGTAAATTTTCACTCCAACGCTACAAGAATATTTCCAATGCTAATTCTCCGCTATTTTTCAGCTTTTTGCTAATTTGTAGGAGGTTTAAAAGCTGCTAAGGTGAAAATCATGTTTAAGTGTTCTCCAAATAAACATTTATGAATCAAATATTTGATATAATGACCTTTTCTTTAACCCCTTTAAAATACAAAGGACCAAAAATTAAAACAAATCTATAAAAAGCAAGCTCAAAAAAACCATCTAATCAACCAAAAAGTTCCTAAAGGAAACTAAAAATGAGACTTAAAACAAACTTACTTCAAATAAAATGAAAAACAAACCCAAAATTGAAGAACTCAAACCAAAATTGAAGAAAAAATTTACTGACTTAACATCTGGCTCCAGCTGCGGGATGAAGTCCTCCCTGCGAGGCTTCAAGAACCTGTAGACCAGTGCCTTCTATCTTTTATTTACCTATCTGCAAACTTCCATTGGGCTATGGAGTCTTTATTCAACCTCAGTCACACCGGTATGTACAATGAAGAGTGAAAATGATCTCATAAACTGTAAAAATGCTTGAGGAATTGCCCATTAACAGGGCTGGGTAACTCCTCACCTTCCAAGGACTGCAAGATAAATGTATTATTTTCCAAAACTTTTGATATCAGAAAAGGGCCAAACCAAAGATTATCAAATTTGTCATGCTTACCCTTCTGTTCCTTTCTTGCATCCCATCTTAAAACCAACTCACCTTCTGAAAAAGTATGCTCTTTAATTTTTTTGTCAAACCTATTTTTCATCTTGGCTCTGTATAGCTGTGCTTATTTGTCTACCTTCTCTATATTTTGCTGTAACTCTATCATTTCGAAGATTCTCCTTTGCATATCATCTGGTTCCTCTTGAGATTTCTGGAAGAATTTCATCACTGGAATCCCCAACTGAATAGGGAACACTGCCTCGGTGCCATATACCAGCTGAAAAGGAGAAGTACCAATGGCCTGTTTTACTGTAATCCTGTCTGCCCACAATGCATACTTCACCATTAAATCCCAAGATCTTTTGTTATGTTTCAGCAGTTTCTTGATGCTTTGAATGATATTCTTGTTAGATGATTCAGCCTGGCCATTTCCCTGAGGATTATAGGGAGTTGAGTGTTTCAAAATAATGCCATTTTTCTCACAAAAGGCCACCATTGCCTTCGATTTGAATGCTTTGGCATTATCAGTTATTAATCTCTGTGGACAGCCAAATCTACTCAGGATATTGTCTTCAATGAACTCCATAATCACCTTATCTGTAGCATTCCTTGTAGGAATGGCTTCCACCCATTTTGTGAAGAAATCTGTGGCAATCAGAATCCAATGATGTTGTCCTGAAGATGCTGGATTTATCTCTCCAATAAAATCTAGACCCGATTGCTGAAAAGGGGCATTGACTGCAATAGGCTTTAAAGGCAAAGACAACAATTTTTGTTTACCTGCAAATTTCTGACAGGGTATCCAAGCTCTTACCCGCTGGTAAACATCTGTGAATAGGAAAGGCCAATAGTCTCCAGCTCGTAAGATTTTATATGTTGTAGCTTTCCAATACTTATGCCCCCCGCAGGCTCCTTCATGAGATTCTAAAATTACTTCCCCTATTTCAGCTTGATCCAAACACCTTAACAAGATACCTCCTGGGTATTTCCAAAACAATTGATCCTCTACCAAACAGTACTTTGTAGCTTTCAGTTTTAGAGATCTGGCAGCCTTCCTATCCAAGTGTTCAGGGCATTGCAAAAATAACAGCAAATAAACAATATCAGCATACCAAACTGAAGATGAATAAAAATCCATGATCTTTTCTTTTTTAAGTGCTGCTTGATCTTCTTCATGAACAATATCTTTAGCCATGATATGCAAACCTAGTGCCTGACAATTTGAATTAGCCAGTAGCTTGGCCAATCCCTGTCCCTTGACAAGCTTAGTAGGTCTGATTTCTACCTCATATTCCATAATCTTTGCAATCCATTTCCCCCTCTTTCCTTCACTGTCAGGCTGTGTTAATATATCTTTCACTGCAGCATTTGGAACAAATGAAATCACCTTTGAATGCAAGATATAAATTCTGAAAAATTTCAAAGCCTTCACCAGAGCATAGGCTTGTTTTTCCAGTATACTGTATTTCAGCTCAGAATCCCTGAGAGTTTTACTGAAAAAGGAAATGGGATGCTCTAGTCCTTCCTTGTTTTTTTGAAGTAAGACAGCTGCAATTGTATTTGCTGAAGCAAAAGAAAAAGTAAGGACTCCTTGTTAAAATCAGGACTTAGCAACACAGGTGCTTCAGTCAGAGCCACCTTGATTTTCTCAAATGCTGCCTTTGCTTCAATAGTCCACCTGACTTCCTGGTCTTTCTTTAACATAGCTATGATTTGTTTAATGGTTTCAGCAAAATTAGGAATAAACCACCGCAGAAAATTTATCTTACCAATGAATGATTGCACATCTTTCTTACTCCTGGGAAAACTAATCTTCAGTATTGCTTGGACTCTCTCCGGATCTATTATGATGCCATCAACAGAAACCAAGTGGCCCAACAGTCTACCCTCTTGCACAGCAAAATGAGATTTCTTGGGATTCAGAGACAGGCCAAATTTTCTGCATTTCTGGAAAGTCTGCCTCAAATGTTTTAAGTGCTCATCATCAGACTGTGAGAACATAGTGATGTCATCTAAATAGATGACAAAAAACTTATCTTTTTCTCCCACAAATGCAATGTCCATTGCCCTCTGAAAGGTTGCTCCAGCACTCATCAGACCAAAAGGCATCTTGTCATACATGAAATTCCCCCAGGGAGTGGTAAAGGCTGTCTTTTCCTTGTCATCAGGGTGCATGGCAATCTGATTGTACCCTGAAAATCCATCCACCATGGAAATCCTCTGTGCTCTGACTACCTACTGTAAGACCTGTTCAATCTTTGGAAGAGCATAATTGTCTTTTAATGAAGACCTGTTAAGATTCCTGAAATCAACACACAGTCTAATCTCCCCATTCTTTTTCCTAACAGGTACAAGATTTGCAACCCATGAAGAGTACCCGAGAGGCACTATTATCTTAGCATCCAGCAACTTCTTTATTTCCTTTTCAATCACAGGAAATAAGGCTGGATTTATCCTTCTTAATTTCTGTCGGAAAGGATTAACATTAGGCTTCAAGGGAACCTTATGCTGAATGATTGCTGTATCATAGGTTCTTAACTCCTCATAGGACCATGCAAATACATCCACATGTTCTTTCAAAAGCTTGATATATCTGCTCCTTTGTTCGGCTGTCAGAGATTTAGAAATTTTTACCATTCTTGGGTTTTCTGCAGTACCAATATTGTAGTCTACTACATTGTCTTCTGAAGATTGAACCACTGGATTTGAAGGAGTGTCATCCTTGGTAAATATTCTTTCTAAAGGTACTAGACCTTTAGGAATAAATTTTCTCTTCAACTCAATGATCTTATGACTTGCTATCTCTTGTGTAGCAAACTCTTTTTCAGCAGACTCACTTTCAACAGACTCATCATCTTGTTCTTCTCCTTCATCCTAATCAATTTGAGCATTGGAAAACTCATCTGTAAGCTCAAGAGATTTCTTAATTTCAATATCATCTTCGAAAACCCTCCAGTGCTTCACATTGTCAGGTACACATGGTCTGTACCTTACTTCTATAGGATACCTTAACTGGGTAGTTTTTGGAATTCTGAAGTATGTGGCTGCTAGAGCTAATGAGTCTGCAGTTTCATTATGATTCCTTGGAATATGAGTAATATTAAATGCTATGAAGTAATTTTCCAACATATCCGATACCTCATTCTGATATATCTTCAGAAAACCCTGCTTTACTTGATATTTGTTCTTCACTTGTTGAACAACTAACTTGGAGTCGCCAAATGCAGCAATTTGCTGAATGTGTAAGTCGTTTGTAGCCTTCAATCCCAGTAGCAGAGATTCATACTCAGCAGTATTGTTAGTAGTAACAAATTCCAATTTATACATGAGTTTCACTGTCTCACCTCCAGGATAAATGAGTAAAACTCCAGCTCCAGCACCCTCTTTGCAAGAAGATCCATCAAAATACAGCTGCCACAGTGCATCTTCTTCTTCTCTGCTGTGTTTTATGGGCTGATCTTTTTCCACTTGTAACAGACCACCAGAATTGTCCTCATCAGTAAAATTTAACATGCAGGTACCAAGATCAGAGTACAATGGATGATTAGTGGGGTTTTTATCATCTGTGACAATGTAAGCAAACTGTATTTCTCTGTAAAGCCTCCTATTTTCTCCACCAAAAACAGGAATAGTGGCATATGAGAGGTCCATATGTAAGGTTCCTCCTACCTTCTTTGCCCAGGATCTTGAAAGAAGCATACCAAACTTGGGTGTGATATCAGCTACAACAACATCCATTATGACACTCTTCATGGGTAGCTGAGTAAGGTTGACAACCATGTCTTTAATTACTCCTAGACACTTGACAGCTCGGGAGTCAAAGGCATATAAGTCATGGTAAGGTTTGGTGATACTGAGACCAAGGGCTTCCATCATAGCTTTAGGCATTAGGTTATGGGATGCTCCAGAGTCTAATAGGAAATCGTGAATCATCCAGTCATGGACAGTTAAGGTAACATAGAAGGGAGGAGAAGCACCAGCTTCATTTTCTGTTTTATCAGCTAGGGCAGACCCAATGAATATCTTTGGGCTTTCTTCTTGTAAATTTACAGTATCAGAAACAGGCTGATTACTAGCAGAATTCATCACTTTGAAGACTGTTTGTTTATATGAGGGATTCTTTATTAATTCAGTCAATGGAACAGGAATCTTCAATTTTCCTAAGTCATTCTCCAAACTAAAATTTTGGACTGACTTGTTTACCTCTTCAATTTCAGCATTCTTCTTGGACTTTTCTGCAGGTTGCTTCTTTTTTGTGACAGGATCAGCAACTTGTTTATCAGGAATAGCTGCAGCAGGAACAACAACTTTCTTCTTGGGAGCTTGGACTACTTGTTTCGGACCAGATCTGAGATTAATAGTCTTCTTAATTCCATTATGATGAGCAGCAGCATTTACAGCAGTTTTCTCAAAATCTAAATCATCTTCCACTTCATACATGTCAGCATCATAGTATTCAGAATTCAGAAAATCTTCTTCTGTTACGAAACCTCCAGACAAACCATCTCCAAAGTGGTTCATATCCTGATCAGTTTCAGTCTCTTTAAAGAGCAACTGTTCATCAACGTCTTCTTCATCAGCTACATTATTTTGAAGAGGTGGAGGCACTCTTTGATCCTCATTCTCCCTCCTTTCTTGCTGGATGTCATTATTCCTTCGCTCCCTTGGCATGAATCTAGGAGCAAACTGCCTTCTAAACTGATTTTGGTTATTTGGATTCCTCTGAGCTTCTGGAGCAGGTTTAGTAGAATTATTTTCAAGCTCTAGTTTGTTTAACTTGGCAGTAAGAATTTTCACAAGCTTAGCCATTTCATCTATTGTGGCTTCAGCAGACTGAGGAGCAGCACTTGTCGAAACAGATTCCTTCTTTCCCTTTCTTTCATACAATTGCTGGGATGTTTCTTTTTTAAGCCTGTTAGAAGCCAACAAATTAGACTCTACCTCCAATGCTGCATCTTGCATGTTCAGCAGGGTGATAGGTCTTCTTTCTCTGAGTAATAAAGAAAATGCATGGTCAAAGGCATTTGCATAGGTAAGCTTGGCTGATGTTTCAGTAGGTTTGATTTCTGCTGGAATCCTACTATACATTTTGTTAAATCTTTTGGAGAAATCAGCAACAGTCTCATCTTTCTTTCTTTTGAGAGCTCCAAACTCAGTTATATAATAGGTATGGTCCTTGGTGTCTCCCCACTGCCTCAGAAATAGGTCCTGGAGTTCTTCAATTATGGTGATGGAGTTGGCAGGCAACTCTCTAAACCACTTTCTCACATCCCCATTTAGACTTTGAACAAATAGCCTCATCCATACATCTTTAATCTCAATGTTCTGATTGTCTGCATAACTCAGGAAAGCCTCCCAATGTTCTTCTGTAGTTGTTTCACCTTGTCCATTGAATCTGGGCATGTACTTTTGATAATCTCCTCCAGGCAAAGCATGTAAAGGCTGGGGTAATACTAATGGAGCATACTTGGCTGCTACCATCCTGTCCATCATATCCATGGGTGGGTTTTGGCCTGCCATTGTGGACTGAGGTTTAGACTGAGGTTTTGAAGAGAAAGAAACTTGGATGGAACTTGCTTGAAAAGGGTTCTTTCCTATTTTCAGCTGAAAGAGAGGTATTTTTCTAGGAGAAGCAGTCTTGGTTTTCAAAAAGGTTTCAGGATTGGTGAAAACTTGAAAGGTACTCTCAGGAATGGTAGGTTTTATCCAAGGTGAGGTTTCAGCTGGGTCTAATGAATCACCCAACTGGTGAGGGTCATAAGAGGCTGGTAAAGATTGAGACCTTCTGAGCTTTCTTACTGTTTTTATGATCTGTTCAGGGTCTGTCACACCCAGTAGCAAGGGAGATGTAGGTCTGCTCCTGGTTCCAATTCCTCTAGAAGCCACTGTGACAACGTTTTGGTGAAAATAGCCTTCAAAAATGCTGGTTCAAGTTCACCTCTCAAACCAGGAAAATTGATAAGTATCCCAGGGAAGATATGCTTCAGCTTCATCCCCGGCAACGGCGCCAAAGATGTTTGTGCCAGAAATTGTTTCTAAGGCCATAGAAACAAGCCAATACAATCTCAAGAGTAAAACTCAATAAATAAAACAAAGTTTAGGGTTTTTGGTATGATTTAAATGGTTGTAAGCTTCAAGAACAGTCAGGGAATACATTCATAAGAAAAGTAACAACTAAATCATAAACAGAAACTGATAAAGATGCATAACATATCACATAAGATCCAACAGAAAGACTATGCTGAGGTTCATACATAAAGGATAAGCATTACCAGAAAACACACATTAACTAGCAATGAATTTATCATTTAAGAAGCTAAACAAGCTCAATAACGAAGCCAACACAGACAAACTGAAGGGGAAAAAGTCATATATCTCATTATTTTATCAGCAAATGCCTATAAGAGTCACAGTACTTATCTCTGAACAAGTTTGCAGACAAAACAGTCTTGCAAACCTCCTGATGCTCAAAAAAATCAGAACCCTAACAATGTATTTCTAACTCCTCTAAATATTCATCCTCTACAAAATTAGTTAGGTTTCCTATTCTAACTGTCTCCATCGACTCACTAAGGTAGGTAAAGTAAAAAGTGCATTTTTTACAAAATTACAAAATTGCTAAAAATAGCAAATGATTAACAAAAAGTGTTTATCAAACAGATACACTAACTAAAAGCATAACTGATCAAAGCTCCTTCGCTGCTTCAGCAAGTAGTGCTATACCATCTAGGCTTTGAGCTTTTCTTTTAGTCTTCTTTTCCTCCTGCTCCAGCTTAGTCATCCTTTTGGTGAGCTTCCTGTTCTCCTGCTGCAAGTTCTTTACTGTGTTTTCTAATTCTGAACAGTGTTTGTCAATCATTCTTTTCCTTTTGAGAACCTCCTTGGATACCTCTGATAGCTCTTGGAAATGACTTTTAACATCCAGCAGTTCTCCTATAAGCCCTTTGTTAACCTTCAGTAAACCATCATTAACATGCTGCAAGTGCTTCATGTGTTTCTTATACTGCTGAATATTTTCCTGTAAACTTTCTTTATCAACACTAGGGATCTTAGGTATGCTTACATCTTTCATTAAGAAGTCTGTGAAATCAGCAGGAATACCAGGGTCCTTCAAAATTCCTGCTTCTCTGAGTATCAGCTCATCTTCATCCTCCCACTCTTGATTTTCAATAGGACATGTTTTAGCTTTCTCTTCTTGCTGCTGTCTTAAAAGTTTATTCTTTATCTCAAGAACTATTTCAGACAATTCAGACTTGGGCTGTTCAAACTCTTTTACTGACTGTGATCCTTTTATCTTTGCAGGCTGAGAAGAAGAAGAAGGTTTAACAGCTGACTTCCCTTTGCTTTTGCTGTCCTTTTTACCAATTTCTGCTTCTTCATTTGAAGAAGAATCAATCAACACAGTTTCTTGCTTGGAATTCAACTTGGGATTAAGTAACCTTTTCATGTTCCATCTTAGTTTATTGGTTGGCCTAGTTTTAGGCCTTCTCTATGAAGCTACAGTCCTCTTTTTATTCTTATGAGGTTTAGCTACTTTGATCTCTGAGGTGAGGAATTCTCCACAGGCTTCAGCACTTAGCTCTGCTTCATCAATTGGCTGCTCATCTTCTAATAAGTATCCCTCATCCTCAGACAAAATGGTGAGGGGACTTCTTTGTTTTATTTGAACTTCATCTTCAGGTATAACAGCCTTCTCTTCAACAATAGTCTTAGTTTCTTCAGAATCTGCTGCTGGTGTCAATTGCAGACTAGGCTGCACTTTTTCTCTTGCAAACAATGAGTACCTGCTTTTAGAGCCAACTGAGGACATTTTAAATTGACATTCAACCTTCACCTGCTCTGCTACCTTCTCATCCTTAAAATCTTCTTTGTCTGCAGGTTTAGCTGTATGACCTAACTTTTTCATCATCACTTTTCCTTTATCAGTTTGCCTCTTAGGCTGCTGATCTTCCTACTGGGGATGAACATCTGACGAGAATAGAAAGAAGTCCCAAGTCTTACCCTCATGTTGCAACACAGTGCTGATGATTAGCTTGATCAGACCATGATGAAAAATTGACTGGGAAGTGTGATCTTCATGTTGCTTTATCCTGCTGGACATCTTCTGCAGGCTCTTCAAAAAGAAGAAGGGTAGGTTCATCTTTGAGACTCCTACCATGTGTTGCAGGAATCTAAAGTGATATTTAAACACATAGGCATACCTGCCCTCACGAGTCACATAGCTCTGCAATATCCTAATTGGATCAACCCACTCTTTTCTGAAATTCTAGATAGGAATACCTTTATTCCAATCAGGAGTCACATTAGGTAACAGGTATCTCTGTGGTTCAAAATCAAAAGGCAACTTTTTGAACCAAGGCTCACCCTCATTACTGATCTCAGTGGCCTCTGCAATTAGTTCCACAGTCAATTTGAATTTTAGAGCATCAAAGATGACCATATCATCTTTAAGACCCTGAGCAAACTTACAAGACACCTATGCATTGTAGCCATCTATCTTCCTGAAGAAATTCAGCCAACCTGCTTGTTGGAACAATTCAGCACAATCAGGGAGCTTCTCAATCCAGGTTAATTCAGTGGGCTCAGCCCTACTTACTTTACCACTTTTTCCACTCTTGCCCATCTTTCTTCTTCAGAAACTAGAAGCTGTCTGGTTTTAGGGTTCAGAAGATGCTTTATAAAGTGGTTTTCTACTCCTTCAAACTTCTTCACAATTCCTGCACATTTCTATCTCTTTTCAGCTCATCAAAGTCATACTAGGCCTTCCTGTATTTGCCTTCATATGTTTCTAAAAACAATTAAACTCTGCACCAGACAACCCAGTTTTCAGCAACTTCTAGGTATCATATGTATCATTCATTCAGACAAGAGACTCTCATCGAAACCTGTATATAAATGCCAATATTATTCTTCAAACCAATTAACTTTGCAAATATGACAACTATCACTAGTTTCTCAAGCAAACTGAAAACTTCCTGTGTGAGGGATGAACAGAGTAAAACAGTCTACAATTTGTTCCAATGCTGCTTCCTGTAGACTATGACTCCAATTGGCATTAGGTATGTCGGCAATCTTAACCAGTCAACTCATTGAACTCATAGTATATCCATATCAGAGCTTTTTGAGTGTATCAGAGAACCAAAATATAAACAACTTTTCCTCAAACTATTTCGAAGTTCCAAAAACTGCAAGGTTTAAACTTAGGGCTATTTTGGTGCTCTGTTCAATGAAATTCTTCAGAACAGCTCCAGGCAGTTATTTCTTAGGCTAACATTTCATTTTGGAACCTATTTTAACCTCTGCATCAACCAATTTCTCCAGAACAACCTCCAGCGAGAAAATTCCCAAATTTTCAATTATAGGGCTTTATAGTGAAATACCTGCCAATTGTTCAACTTCAATGGTTTAAACCTATGTCTTGAGCTGTTAACTGCCTCTCCTTGAGTGTACAGATGTCTTTACGTGATCACTTTGACTGCAGGTAACGGGATTGAAAAGCCCTAATTTTCGCTAGCCTTCATAACTCTGTCTCTGCTCTGCAGCAACACAATCCACCTTTCTAGCAGTTAACTTTACTTCATGAGCCTTCCTTTCCTCTGATAGTGCATGTGAAAATAAAATTATTCCACCTTAGACCGAAATTTACTGATAACTATCAAACAAATCCCGCATTATGGGCAATGATGGCCATGATTTGTTTCGAGACTCAAAACCACCTGGAATCATGTTGAAACTGCAGCTTACATGTATTAAAGAGCTCACCATATGCGATTAGTCATTCACAAACTGAAATCATGATAAAAACTTGCTTGAAAATCGAAAAATAAAAGGGCCGCGATATTCTTGTAGCGCGCCCTTTGTAAATTTTCACTCCAGCGCTACAAGAATATTTCCAATGCTAATTCTCCGCTATTTTTCATCTTTTTGCTAATTTGTAGGAGGTTTAAAAGCTGCTAAGGTGAAAATCATGTTTAAGTGTTCTCCAAATAAACATTTATGAATCAAATATTTGATATAATGACCTTTTCTTTAACCCCTTTAAAATACAAAGGACCAAAAATTAAAACAAATCTATAAAAAGCAAGCTCAAAAAAACCATCTAATCAACCAAAAAGTTCCTAAAGGAAACTAAAAATGAGACTTAAAACAAACTTAATTCAAATAAAATGAAAAACAAACCCAAAATTGAAGAAGTCAAACCAAAATTGAAGAAAAAATTTACTGACTTAACATCTGGCTCCAGCTGGGGGATGAAGTCCTCCCTGCGAGGCTTCAAGAACCTGTAGACCAGTGCCTTCTGTCTTTTATTTACCTATCTGCAAACTTCCATTGGGCTATGGAGTCTTTATTCAACCTCACTCACACCGGTATGTACAATGAAGAGTGAAAATGATCTCATAAACTGTAAAAATGCTTGAGGAATCGCCCATTAACAGGGCTGGGTAACTCCTCACCTTCCAAGGACTGCAAGATAAATGTATTATTTTCCAAAACTTTTGATATCAGAAAAGGGCCAAACCAAAGATTATCAAATTTTTCATGCTTACCCTTCTATTCCTTTCTTGCATCCCATCTTAAAACCAACTCATCTTCTGAAAAAGTATGCTCTTTAATTTTTTTGTCAAACCTATTTTTCATCTTGGCTCTGTACAGCTGTGCTTCTTTATCTACCTTCTCTCTATTTTGCTGTAACTCTATCATTTCGAAGATTCTCCTTTGCATATCATCTGGTTCCTCTTGAGAGTTCTGGAAGAATTTCATCACTGGAATCCCCAACTAAATAGGGAACACTGCCTCGGTGCCATATACCAGCTGAAAAGGAGAAGTACCAATGGCCTGTTTTACTGTAATCCTGTCTGCCCACAATGCATACTTCAGCATTGAATCCCAAGATCTTTTCTTATGTTTCAACAGTTTCTTGATGCTTTGAATGATATTCTTGTTAGATGATTCAGCCTGGCCATTTCCCTGAGGATAATAGGGAGTTGAGTGTTTCAAAATAATGCCATTTTTCTCACAGAAGGCCACCATTGCCTTGGATTTGAATGCTTTGGAATTATCAGTTATTAATCTCTGTGGACAGCCAAATCTACTCAGGATATTGTCTTCAATGAACTCCATAATCACCTTATTTGTAGCATTCCTTGTAGGAATGGCTTCCACCCATTTTGTGAAGAAATCTGTGGCAGTCAGAATCCAATGATGTTGTCCTGAAGATGCTGGATTTATCTCTCCAATAAAATCCAGACCCCATTGCTGAAAAGGGGCATTGACTACAATAGGCTTTAAAGGAAAAGACAACAATTTCTGTTTACCTGCAAATTTCTGACAAGGTATGCAAGCTCTTACTTGCTGGTAAACATCTGTGAATAGGAAAGGCCAATAGTATCCAGCTCATAAGATTTTATATGCTGTAGCTTTCCAATACTTATGCCCCCCACAGGCTCCTTCATGAGATTCTAAAATTACTTCCCCTATTTCAGCTTGATCTAAACACCTTAACAAGATACCTCATGGGTCTTTCCAAAACAATTGATCCTCTACCAAACAGTACTTTGTAGCTTTCAGTTTCAGAGATCTGGCAGCCTTCCTATCCAAGTGTTTAGGGCATTGAAAAAATAACAAGAAATAAACAATATCAGCATACCAAACTGAAGATGAATAAAAATCCACGATCTTTTCTTTTTTAAGTGCTGCTTGATCTTCTTCATGAACAATATCTTCAGCCATGATATGCAAACCTAGTGCCCGAAAATTTGAATCAGCCAGCAGCTTGGCCAATCCCTGTACCTTGACAAGCTTAGTAGGTCTGATTTCTACCTCATATTCCATAATCTTTGCAATCCATTTCCCCCTCTTTCCTTCACTGTCAGGCTGTGTTAAGATATCTTTCACTGCAGCATTTGGAACAAATGAAATCACCTTTGAATGCAGGATATAAATTCTGAAAAATTTCAAAGCCTTCACCAGAGCATAGGCTTGTTTTTCCAGTATACTGTATTTCAGCTCAGAATCCCTGAGAGTTTTACTGAAAAAGGAAATGGGCTGCTCTAGTCCTTCCTTGTTTTTCTGAAGTAAGACAGCTGCAATTGTATTTGCTGAAGCAAAAGAAAAAGTAAGGAACTCCTTGGTAAAATCAGGACTTAGCAACATAGGTGCTTCAGTCAGAGCCACCTTGATTTTTTCAAATTCTGCCTTTGCTTCAACAGTCCACCTGACTTCCTGGTCTTTCTTTAACATAGCTATGGTTTGTTTAATGGTTTGAGCAAAATTAGGAATAAACCACCGCAGAAAATTTATCTTACCAATGAATGATTGCACATCTTTCTTACTCCTAGGCAAACTAATCTTCAGTATTACTTGGACTCTCTCCGGATCTATTCTGATGCCATTAGCAGACACCAAGTGGCCCAACAGTCTACCCTCTTGCACAGCAAAATGAGATTTCTTGGGGTTCAGAGACAGGCCAAATTTTCTGCATTTCTGGAAAGTCTGCCTCAAATGTTTTAAGTGCTCATCATCAGACTGTGAGAACACAGTGATGTCATCTAAATAGATGACAACAAACTTATCTTTTTCTCCCATGAATGCAATGTCCATTTCCCTCTGAAAGGTTGCTCCAGCATTCATCAGACCAAAAGGCATCTTGTCATACATGAAAGTCCCCCAGGGAGTGGTAAAGGCTGTCTTTTCCTTGTCATCAGGGTGCATGGAAATCTGATTGTACCCTAAAAATCGATCCACCATGGAAATCCTCTGTGCTCTGACTACCTGCTGTAAGACCTGTTCAATCTTTGGAAGAGGATAATTGTCTTTTAATGAAGACCTGTTAAGATTCCTGAAATCAACACACAGTCTAATCTCCCCATTCTTTTTCCTGATAGGTACAAGATTTGCAACCCAGGAAGAGTACCTGAGAGGCACTATTATCTTAGCATCCAACAACTTCTTTATTTCGTTTTCAATCACAGGAAATAAGGCTGGATTTATCCTTCTTAATTTGTGTCCGAAAGGATTAACATTAGGCTTCAAGGGAACCTTATGCTGAATGATTGCTGTATCATAGGTTCTTAACTCCTCATAGGACCATACAAATACATCCACATGTTCTTTCAAAATCTTGATATATCTGCTCCTTTGTTCGGCTGTCAGAGATTTAGAAATTTTTACCATTCTTGGGTTTTCTGCAGTACCAATATTGCAGTCTACTACATTGTCTTCTGAAGATTGAACCACTGGCTTTGAAGGAGTGTCATCCTTGGTAAATATTCTTTCTAAAGGTACTAGACCTTTAGGAATAAAGTTTCTCTTCAACTCAATGATCTTATGACCTGCTATCTCTTGTGCATCAAACTCATTTTCAGCAGACTCACTTTCAACAGACTCATCATCCTGTTCTTCTCCTTCATCCTAATCAATTTGAGCATTGGAAAACTCATCTGTAAGCTCAAGAGATTTCTTAATTTCAATATCATCTTCGAAAACCCTCCAGTGCTTCACATTGTCAGGTACACATGGTCTGTACCTTACTTCTATAGGATACCTTAACTGGGTAGTTTTTGGAATTCTGAAGTATGTGGCTGCTAGAGCTAATGAGTCTGCAGTTTCATTATGATTCCTTGGAATATGAGTAATATTAAATGCTATGAAGTAATTTTCCAACATATCCCATACCTCATTCCGATATATCTTCAGCAAACCCTGCTTTACTTGATATTTGTTCTTCACTTGTTGAACAACTAACTCGGAGTCACCAAATGCAGCAATTTACTGAATGCCTAAGTCTTTTGTAGCCTTTAATCCCAGTAGTAGAGCTTCATACTCAGCAGTATTGTTAGTAGTAACAAATTCCAATTTATACATGAGTTTCACTGTCTCACCTCCAGGAGAAGTGAGTAAAACTCCAGCTCCAGCACCCTCTTTGCAAGAAGATCCATCAAAATACAGCTGCCACAGTGCATCTTCTTCTTCTCTGCTATGTTTTATGGGCTGATCTTTTTCCACTTGTAACAGACCACCAGAATTGTCCTCATCAGTAAAATTTAACATGCAGGTGCTAAGATCTTTATCAACAGAGTACAATGGATGATTAGTGGGGTTTTTATCATCTGTGACAATGTAAGAAAACTATAGTTATTTGTAAAGCCTCCTATTTTCTTCACCAAAAACAGGAATAGTGGCATATGAGAGGTCCATCTGTAAGGTTCCTCCTACCTTCTTTGCCCAGGATCTTGAAAGAAGCATACCAAACTTGGGTGTGATATCAGCTACAACAACATCCATTATGACACTCTTCATGGGTAGCTGAGTAAGGTTGACAACCATGTCTTTAATTACTCCTAGACACTTAACAGCTCAGGAGTCAAAGGCATATAAGTCATGGTAAGGTTTGGTGATACTGAGACCAAGGGCTTCCATCACAGCTTTAGGCATTAGGTTATGGGATGCTCCAGAGTCTAACAGGCAATTGTGAATCATCTGTTCATGGACAGTTAAGGTAACATAGAAGGGAGGAGAAGCACTAGCTTCATTTTCTGTTTTCTCAGCTAGGGCAGACCCAATGAATATCTTTGGGCTTTCTTCTTGTAAATTTACAGTATCAGAAACAGGCTGACTACTAGTAGAATTCATCACTTTCAAGACTGTTTGTTTATATGAGGGATTCTTTATTAATTCAGTCAATGGTACAGGAATCTTCAATTTTCCTAAGTCATTCTCCAAACTAAAATTTTGGACTGACTTGTTTACCTCTTCAATTTCAGCATTCTTCTTGGACTTTTCTGCAGGTTGCTTCTTTTCTGTGACAGGATCAACAACTTGTTTATCAGGAAGAGCTGTAGCAGGAACAACAGCTTTCTTCTTGGGAGATTGGACTACTTGTTTCAAACCAGATCTGAGATTAATAGTCTTCTTAATTCCATTCTGATGAGCAGCAGCATCTACAACAGTTTTCTCAAAATCTAAATCATCTTCCACTTCATACATGTCAGCATCATAGTATTCAGAATTCAGAAAATCTTCTTCTATTATGAAACCTCCAGACAAACCATCTCCAAAGTGGTTCATATCCTGATCAGTTTCAGTCTCTTCAAAGAGCAACTGTTCATCAACCTCTTCTTCATCATCTACATTATTTTGAAGAGGTGGGGGCACTCTTTGATCCTCATTCTCCCTCCTTTCTTGCTGGATGTCATTATTCCTTCGCTCCCTTAGCATGAATCTAGGAGCAAACTGCCTTCTAAACTGATTTTGGTTATTTGGATTCCTCTGAGCTTCTGGAGCAGGTTTAGTAGAATTATTTTCAAGCTCTAGTTTGTTTAACTTGGTAGTAAGAATTTTCACAAGCTTAGCCATTTCATCTATTTTGGCTTCAACAGACTGAGGAGCAGCACTTGTCGAAACAACTTCCTTCTTTCCCTTTCTTTCATACAATTGTTGGGATGTTTCTTTTTTAAGCCTGTTAGAAGCCAACAAATTAGACTCTACCTCCAATGCTGCATCTTGCATGTTCAGTAGGGTGATAGGTCTTCTTTCTCTGAGTAATAAAGAAAATTCATGGTCAAAGGCATTTGCATAGGTAAGCTTGGCTGATGTTTCAGTAGGTTTGATTTCTGCTGGAATCCTACTATACATTTTGTTAAATCTTTTGGAGAAATCAACAACTGTCTCATCTTTCTTTCTTCTGAGAGCTCCAAACTCAGTTATATAATAGGTATGGTCCTTGGTGTCTCCCCACTGCCTCAGAATAGGTCTTGGAGTTCTTCAATAATGGTGATGGAGTTGGTAGGCAACTCTCTAAACCACTTTCTCACATCCCCATCCAGACTTTGAACAAATACCCTCATCCATACATCTTTAATCTCAATGTTCTGATTGTCTGCATAACTCAGGAAAGCCTCCCAATGTTCTTCCGCAGTTGTTTCACCTTGTCCATTGAATCTGGGCATGTACTTCTGATAATCTCCTCCAGGCAAAGCATGTAAAGGCTGGGGTAATACTAATGGAGCATACCTGGCTGCTACCATCCTGTCCATCATATCCATGGGTGGGTTTTGGCCTTCCATTGTGGACTAAGGTTTAGACTGAGGTTTTGAAGAGAAAGAAACTTGGCTGGAACTTGCTTGAAAAGGGTTCTTTCCTATTTTCAGCTGAAAGAGAGGTATTTTTCCAGGAGAAGCAGTCTTGGCTTTCAAAAAGGTTTCAGGATTGGTGAAAACTTGAAAGGTACTCTCAGGAATGGTAGGTTTTATCCAAGGTGAGGTTTCAGCTGGGTCTAATGAATCACCCAACTGGTGGGGGTCACAAGAGGTTGGTAAAGATTGAGACCTTCTGAGCTTTTTTGCTGTTTTTATGATCTGTTCAGGGTCTGTCACACCCAGTAGCAAGGGAGATGTAGGTCTGCTCCTGGTTCCAATTCCTCTAGAAGCCACTGTGACAACGTTTTGGTGAAAATAGCCTTCAAAAATGCTGGTTCAAGTTCACCTCTCAAACCAGGAAAATTGATAAGTATCCCATGGAAGATATGCTTCAGCTTCGTCCCCGGCAACGGCGCCAAAGATGTTTGTGCCAGAAATTGTTTCTAAGGCCATAGAAACAAGCCAACACAATATCAAGAGTAAAACTCAATAAATAAAACAAAGTTTAGGGTTTTTGGTATGATTTAAATGGTTGTAAGCTTCAAGAACAGTCAGGGAATACATTCAGAAGAAAAGTAACAACTAAATCATAAACAGAAACTGATAAAGATGCATAACATATCACATAAGATCCAACAGAAAGACTATGCGGAGGTTCACACATAAAGGATAAGCATTACCAGAAAACACACATTAACTAGCAATGAATTTATCATTTAAGAAGCTAAACAACCTCAATAATAAATCCAACACAGAACAACTGAAGGGGAAAAAGTCATATATCTCATTATTTTATCAGCAAATGCCTATAAGAGTCACAGTACTTATCTCTGAACAAGTTTGCAGACAAAACAGTCTTGTAAACCTCCTGATGCTCCCAAAAATTAGAACCCTAACAATGTCTTTCTAACTCCTCTAAATATTCATCCTCTACAAAATCAGTTAGGTTTCCTATTCTAACTGTCTCCATCGACTCACTAAGGTAGGTAAAGTAAAAAGTACGTTTTTTACAAAATTACAAAATTGCTCAAAATAGCAAATGATTAACAAAAAGTGTTTATCAAACAGATACACTAACTAAAAGCATAACTGATCAAAGCTCCTTCGTTGCTTCAGCAAGTAGTGCTATACCATCTAGGCTTTGAGCTTTTCTTTTAGTCTTGTTTTTCTCCTGCTCCAGCTTAGTCATCCTTTTGGTGAGCTTCCTGTTCTCCTGCTGCAAGTTCTTTACTGTGTTTTCTAATTCTGAACAGTGTTTGTCAGTCATTCTTTTCCTTTTGAGAACCTCCTTGGATACCTCTGATAGCTCTTGGAAATGATTTTTAACATCCAGCAGTTCTCCTATAAGCCCTCTGTTAACCTTCAGTAAACCATCATTAACCTGCTGCAAGTGCTTCATGTGTTTCTTATACTGCTGAATATTTTCCTGTAAACTTTCTTTATCAACACTAGGGATTTCAGGTATGCTTACATATTTCATTAAGAAGTCTGTGAAATCAGCAGGAATACCAGGGTCCTTCAAAATGCTTGCTTCTCTGAGTATCAGCTCATCTTCATCCTCCCACTCTTGATTTTCAATAGGACATGTTTTAGCTTTCTCTTCTTGCTGCTATCTTAAAAGTTTATTCTTTATCTCAAGAACTATTTCAGACAATTCAGACTTGGGCTGTTCAAACTCTTTTACTGACTGTGATCCTTTTATCTTTGCAGGCTGAGAAGAAGAAGAAGGTTTAACAACTGATTTCCCTTTGCTTTTGCTGTCCTTTTTACCAATTTCTGCTTCTTCATTTGAAGAAGAATCAATCAACACAGTTTCTTTCTTGGAATTCAACTTGGGATTAAGTAACCTTTTCATGTTCCATCTTAGTTTATTGGTTGGCCTAGTTTTAGGCCTTCTGTATGAAGCTACATTTCTCTTTTTCTTCTTATGAGGTTTAGCTGCTTTGATCTCTGAGGTGAGGAATTCTCCACAGGCTTCAACACTTAGCTCTGATTCATCAATTGGCTGCTCATCTTCTAATAAGTATCCCTCATCCTCAGACAAAATGGTGAGGGGACTTCTTTGTTTTGTTTGAACTTCATCTTCAGGTATAGCAGCCTTCTCTTCAACAATAGTCTTAGTTTCTTCAGAATTTGCTGCTGGTGTCAATTGCAGACTAGGATGCACTTTTTCTCTTGCAAATAATGAGTACCTGATTTTAGAGCCAACCGAGGACATTTTAAATTGACAGTCAACCTTCACCTGCTCTGCTACCTTCTTCGCCTTAAAATCTTCTTTGTCTGCAGGTTTAGCTGTATGACCTAACTTTTTCATCATCACTTTTCCTTTATCAGTCTGCCTCTTAGGCTGCTGATCTTCCTGCTGGGGATGAACATCTGACTAGAACAGAAAGAAGTCCCAAGTCTTACCCTCATGTTGCAACACAGTGCTGATGATCAGCTTGATCAGACCATGATGAAAAATTGCCTGGGAGGTGTGACCTTCATGTTGCTTTATCCTGCTGGACATCTTCTGCATGCTCTTCAAAAGAAGAAGGGCAGGTTCATCTTTGAGACTCCTACCATGTGTTGCAGGAATCTAAAGTGATATTTAAACACATAGGCATACCTGCCCTCACAAGTCACATAGCTCTGCAATATCCTAATTAGCTCGACCCACTCTTTTCTGAAATTCTGGATAGGAATACCTTTATTCCAATCAGGAGTCACATTAGGTAACAGGTGTCTCTGTGGTTCAAAATCAAAAGGCAACTTTTTGAACCAAGGCTCACCCTCATTACTGATCTCAGTGGCCTCTGCAATTAGTTCCATAGTCAATTTGAATTTTAGAGCATCAAAGATGACCATATCATCTTTAAGAACCCGAGCAAACTTACAAGACACCTGTGCATTGTAGCCATCTATCTTCCTGAAGAAATTCAGCCAACCTGCTTGTTGGAACAATTCAGCACAATCAGGGAGTTTCTCAATCCAGGTTAAGTCATTGGGCTCAGCCCTATTGACTTTACCACTTTTACCACTCTTGCCCATCTTTCTTCTTCAGAAACTAGAAGCTGTTTGGTTTTAGGGTTCAGAAGATGCTTTATAAAGTGGTTTTCTGCTCCTTCAAACTTCTTCACAATTCCTACACATTTCTATCTCTTTTCAGCTCATCAAAGTGATACTAGGCCTTCCTGTATTTGCCTTCATATGTTTCTAAAAACAATTAAACTCTGCACCAGACAACCCAGTTTTCAGCAACTTCTAGGTATCATATGTCATTCATTCAGACAAGAGACTCTCATCGAAACCTGTATATAAATGCCAATATTATTCTTCAAACCAATTAACTTTTCAAATATGACAACTATGACCAGTTTCTCAAGCAAACTGAAAACTTCCTGTGTGAGGGATGAACAGAGTAAAACAGTCTACAATTTGTTCCAATGCTGCTTCCTGTAGACTATGACTCCAATTGGCATTAGGTCTATCAGCAATCTTAACCAATCAACTCATTGAACTCATAGTATATCCATATCAGAGCTTTTTGAGTGTATCAGAGAACCAAAATATAAACAACTTTTCCTCAAACTGTTTCGAAGTTCCAAAAACTGCAAGGTTTAAACTTAGGGCTATTTTGGTGCTCTGTTCAATGAAATTCTTCAGAACAACTCCAGGCAGTTATTTCTTAGGCTAACATTTCATTTTGGAACCTATTTTAACCTCTGCATCAACCAATTTCTCCAGAACGACCTCCAATGAGAAAATTCCCAAATTTTCAATTATAGGGGTTTATAGTGAAATACCTGCCAATTGTTCAACTGCAATGGTTTAAACCTATGTCTTGAGCTGTTAACTGCCTCTCCTTGAGTGTACAGATGTCTTTACGTGATCACTTTGACTGCAGGTAACGGGATTGAAAAGCCCTAGTTTTCGCTAGCCTTCATAACTCTGTCTCTGCTCTGCAGCAACACAATCCACCTTTCTAGCAGTTAACTTTACTTCACGAGCCTTCCTTTCCTCTGATAGTGCGTGTGAAAAGAAAATTATGCCACCTTAGACCAAAATTTACTGATAACTGTCAAACAAATCCCGCATTATGGGCAATGATGGCCATGATTTGTTTCGAGACTCAAAACCACCTGAAATCGTGTTGAAACTACAGCTTACACGTATTAAACAGCTCACCATATGCGATTAGTCATTCACAAACTAAAATCATGATAAAAACTTGCTTGAAAATCGAAAAATAAAAGGGCCGCGATATTCTTGTAGCGTGCCCTTCGTAAATTTTCACTCCAGCGCTACAAGAATATTTCCAATGCTAATTCTCCACTATTTTTCAGCTTTTTGCTAATTTGTAGGAGGTTTAAAAGCTGCTAAGGTGAAAATCATGTTTAAGTGTTCTCCAAATAAACATTTATGAATCAAATATTTGATATAATGACCTTTTCTTTAACCCCTTTAAAATACAAAGGACCAAAAATTAAAACAAATCTATAAAAGGCAAGCTCAAAAAAACCATCTAATCAACCAAAAAGTTCCTAAAGGAAACTAAAAATGAGACTTAAAACAAACTTACGTCAAATAAAATGAAAAACAAACCCAAAATTGAAGAAGTCAAACCAAAATTGAAGAAAAAATTTACTAACTTAACATCTCCAATACTGGATTTATTTATCTCTTTATCTAATGGTACATTGTCTGGAGTTTTACAAGGTTGAGGATCCAAGGATTCCAAGAGTTTCTTCTTTTGTTGCGGTAAATTACACATCTCAAATAACAAAACATTTGCCTTTGTTTTCTTGATATATTCTACTATATCATATCCCATTTCTGGTTCCACTAAAATTTTCTTATTATTGTCTGACTTATTCTCCACAACCTTTACTAGTTTATTTACTATTGGAGGTTTCTGCTTTGCTATGACCTTTTCGGGTATAGGTGGGCTTTCAGTCTTATTAGCAAGATTTTTCGTACTTTCTTGCAACTTCTTAATCTTGGGAAATATTTTATTGGTCCCTAACTTCTTGCTGTGATGTTTACTACCAAAAGTTGTATTTCTTTAGTGGGTTCTTCTTCTTCCAACCCTAGCATGGTCATATAGTCCCAAAAAACCATAGCAGTTTCTTCTGAAGTTATTTCTGTTTTAATTTCCTTTGCTTCCTTAACTTCAAGTTCCATTAGTTGAACATCTAATAGATGATTCACGACTAGGTTCATTGAATTAAGCCACTGAGGGCAGCTTCTCTCTAAGTGAGGTTGTTGGTGAAAAGTACAAAAATTATCCATACCAACTTCAGTGAGATTCAACATAGAAGAATTGTCGGTGGGCGGTTGGGGTGGACTATTTTCTTCTTTCTTCTTGAAAAATTGTCTAAATGGATTTCTAGAAGAACTTGCTTCTTTATCTTTCTCTAAGTCAACAATATTGTTCAATAGATTTTGTACCATTTTAACCACATTTTCTAATTCATTTGAACATTCCTCTTTGGGTTTAGTCAGCAACAAAGGCTTATTAAAAGTTTTTGTATATGAATCTGCAGATTGTTTATTTATACTCTCGAGTTCCTCTTCCACCTTCTTATCTTCTTCATAGGTTTCTAATAATGAAGGTTTTATTGACTGCTTCATGAACATCGCTATCTCTGGCGAAAGCGCCGAAGAATAATATTCTATTAATGTCTCTTCAACAGGCATTATGGTAGCACTGAAATTATTCAAATCGTGAGTGAACCTATGATTAAAATCAAGCACTTTCTCTTTTTTCTCCATCTTTAGAGCAAGTAATTCTTTCATCAGAGTAGTTGTGGTTCTTCGGCGTCCAAACTTACTCTTAAATAGTCTTTCAAACGTATTCCAGTTTATGATTGAATTCACCTACAGGACAAGATACCATGATGTTTCCTTTCCTTTAAGGGTATGTGGAAATAGTCTGCATACTACATCTTCATGTTCTACTATTGATAAGACTTCAAGGGATAAGAAAAAACTTTGTAAACGATCATCCACATCAATTCCTTCTGTTGGCTCAAACTTAGGTAATTACTTCTCAGGATGGGAAGGTAAATTATGCAACGGAGCAGCTAGTTTAACAGGGGTTTTGGCCCTCCAAGTTGGTGTTGGAGGTGGTTGATTATCATTTGGGTTCACAGGTTGATTTGCATTCACACTTCCATCCATGATTCGGGGTGGAGACTGAGGTGGAGACTAAATAGGGGTTCGCAAAGGTGAACAAGAATGAGAATCAGGTCCCAACTGGTCAAGAGGTTTAACAATTTCTTGCAAGGTTAAATCTACCAACTCTTCAAAATCTCCCACTAACACTGAATCTTCTATCTAAAGGCGCTCTCTTCTACAAGCTTGTCTTCTAGGTAATTCAGGGATATTCAATAATCCTCCAAGATTCTTTGCATACGACCTTGTGATTCTTCTTAAATCATTAACTACTTTGAGAGAGACAAGATAAAGGTACTGTGGAACTTCTAACTCAGGGTTAGATTTTCTTTCAGGATTGGAGTCCTTGGGATAACTGGGTTCAGAACTTTCACCAGTGGAAAACTCTCAAGAAAACGGATTTCCTCTCCCAGCCATGCACTGGAGGCCCTCCTTCTAGCGTAAAAAATTGTTGATTCTTTGAAAAATCCCAGGTACTGACAGTAGGGATTCTCCCCAATAGCCATTCCCAAATAGATCATTTACCATTTGGAATGGGGCATCCATCCAGTTTGCGATTCGACTACTGTAGATTTAAAATGTATTATTAAATCTCTTTTACCGATTGTGACCTAATCCACCATTTATATATTTTATCTTTTATGTATGAAATGCAAGTGTCTAGATTAAATGCAAGTAATAGAAACATAACAACTAATCTAAATCTATTCTAGCCTATCCCTAGGGAGCAAGATTGATATTAAATAAGAATGAATGATGTACTGTGTTGTTTGTATAAATAACTCTATAGATAACTGATAAATCTAGGATACATACATACAACATAAAGTTAACACAGAGATAGCTCAGTGATATTTTTTTTTTGTATATGGAGTATTTGGCAACTAGTTGGTTTCATACTCTCATGACATGGGGTTGATTCCGACCACTACCACTATAACCTCCAGGAGAATACACCGACCCCCACAACGCATCTCAGGATGCAACGAGGTTTGAACCCTTGACATGCTTAACAGCCTGTACACCTTAACAAGTGCACGGTTTCCAATTGGTCTACACCTTGGGGGGTGATAGCTCAATGATATTAAAACATTCATTATTCATTATTGCATAAGATTCATTACATAACATAAAATCAGTCATAACTCAGAAATAGTTCAAAGGGATAAGAATGATCTCAGAGATTGTATATAGCGCTAAAAAATAAATAGTTCTTCATTCAACTTTACACAACATGCTTTGAGGCTTATTCAATACTCTCTCCAACAAAATTCCATCTTCTTTATTATAAAAGGAAATAGTTCTTCTTACAACAAGATTTAGTAACTATGTTAGTGAAAAGTCCCCCTTCATTTTATCCTACCTATATTTATACATCTCAAAATGACCTTTGGTCTTCCTGCCTTTTAGGCTTTATTATATTTTGGTTACATAAAACTTATCTTTAATGCGCTCAAAAAGTAAATACAAAATATTACAAATACATTACAGAGAGACACAGATATAATGTGGTTCACCCAAACGATGGGCTACGTACACAAAGAAATTTTTGAGTCCTTTTATTACAGTCCAGAAAGGTGAAGGGATACACCCTTAAGAAAAACCGCTGCACTTCCTCTTCATGCTCTCACAGTCTCTCTTTCAATACAATACATAGTCGATTTACAATACTTTATTTTATAGGGGAAATACAATGGCAAAATTCTAGGGTTAATCCAATACCATGGGTCCGCAATACTGTTGGCCAACACACATCCCAAAAAAACATTTCGGGGGCTCTGCCCCCAAACCCCCTTTTTCGGGGCACTTCCCCAAACCCCAAGGCAGGGGGAACGAGTGTAAGGTACTCCTGGGTTACAATCACAACTGAATAATATCTTTGGATCTAGAAGATTAGGCTCCACAACCAACAATCTCCCACTTGGAGACTAATCACAGCAACTACACCGCTACTGCACTTGTTGGACTATGTTTTGGACCTTGGACTTGGAAAATTTCTTCTTTTCACCTTTATGCTTTAAGGCCAACAGAAATTGAGCAAGAACTCAGTTTCTGTCTGGTTACTCCCTTTGTCAACATGTTTGCAGTATTCTGGATAGTGTGAATCTTTTCCATTTTTAACAGTTCTTCATCTAGAACAGATCTTATGAAGTGGTACTTGAGTCGTATATGTTTAGTCCTCGAATGAAAGGTTGAGTTCTTTTCAAGATGAATGGCACTCTGGCTGTCACTGTACAACCTACTATTCTCCTATTCCTTACCCAATTCTTCCATGAACCTTTGCAACCAAATCATCTCCTTACTAGCCTCTGTAGTACAAACATACTCTGCTTCTGTTGCTGAAAGTGCAACAACCTGTTGCAGTTTTGAAATCCAACTTACTGTTGTTCCACCTATAGTGAACACAAATCCTGTGGTGCTCCTCCTGCTATCTTTATCACCAGCCATATCTGCATCAACATATCCCTATAGAATAGTGTCTGAACCTCCAAAACATAATGCATGAGAAGTGGTACCTCTCAAATACCTAAGAATCGACTGTAATGCTTTCCAATGCTCTTTACCTGGATTATTCATATACCTGCTCACAACTCCCACTGCATGTGCAATATCTGGTCTTGTGCATGCCATGGAATACATCAAGCTCCCAACTGCTGATGAATGGAATCTTGGACATGTAATCTATCTCTTCATGTGTCTCTGGACACATATGTTTGCTTAGTTTGAAATGGCTTGCCAGAGGTGTGCTGACTAGTTTTGTATTCTGCATTCTAAACCTCTGCAACACTTTTTCTATGTACTCACCTTGAGACAATGTCAATTTGCAATTTGTCCTGTCTCTTGTTATTCTCATACCATGGATTTGTTTTGCAGCACCCAAATCCTTCATTGCAAATGATTTAGCTAGTTTTCTTTTGAGCACATTTATATCCTGCATGTTAGACCCTGCAACAAGCATGTCATCCACATACAATAACGAGATAATATATCTTTTGTTATATAGCCTCTTGAAATAAACACAGTGGTCAGAATGACATCTATCATAACCTTGTTCTGTCATAAACTTATCAAATTTTAAATACCACTGCCTTGGAGCTTGCTTCAGGCCATACAAGCTCTTCTTCAACCTGCAAACCAAATTCTCCTTCCCTTTGACCTCATACCCTTGTGGCTGCTTCATATGAATCTCTTCCTCCAAATCCCCATGGAGAAAGGCCATTTTTACATCTAATTGTTCAAGATGCAAATCTTCTACCGCCACTAGACTTAAAATAGTTCTAATTGAAGTCATTTTAACAATAGTAGAAAATATTTCATCAAAGTCTATACCTTTCTTTTTTGCAAACCCCTTTACAAAAAGTCTAGCCTTGTACTGCTTCTTTCCTCCATCTTCTTCCTTCAACCTGTAAACCCATTTATTCTGCAATACCCTTTTTTCTGTAGACAACTTAACCAGATCCCAAGTCTGGTTTCTTACCAATGAGTGCATCTCCTCATCCATGCCTTGCTCCCACTTCTTTCTAGTTTCTACCTGCATTGCTTCTTCAAAACATTCTGGTTCACCAGAATCAGTCATCAATAAATAATACAGTGAAGGAGAGAATCATTCAGGGGGTCTACTTAACTTGGTAGACTTTCTTACAGTTGCAAGAGTTTCAGGTACCTGCTGCTGCTCTTGATTTTCTAGTGCTTTTGGAACTTCATTTTCTTTGATTTCATCAAGCACTGTGTACTCTGTGTTTTCCTTTTTTGCTTTCTTTCTCTACAATTGATCTTTGTACATGACCTTTTCATTGAATACTACATCTCTACTCCTAATTATTTTGTGATTTTTAAGATCCCATAAGTGATGACCAAAATCATCAACCCTGTATCCAATAAAGGTACATCTCTTGGATTTAGCCTCAAGCTTTGTTCTATCATCTTTATCAATATGGAAAAATGCTTCACAACCAAAAGTTCTTAGAAATGAGTATTTTACCCGTTTACCTGTCCATGCCTCCTTTGGAATGCCACCATCCAAAGCGCTTGAAGGCCCTCTATTTATTACATAAATAGCAGTGTTTACAACATCATCCCAAAACTGTAAGGGCAACCCTGCATGCAATCTCATACACCTTGCACGCTCCATGATCATTCTATTCATCCTTTCTGACACACCATTTTCTTGGGGTGTTCCAAGGACTGTCTTCTCTCTACGAATCCCATTATGTGAACAATAAACTATCAAACTCCTTGCTGTAGTACTCGCCTCCATTATCAGATCTGAGACATTTCAACCTTTTTCCTGTCTCATTCTCAGCCAAATATTTCCACTTCTTAAAAGTATCAAACACATCATATTTCTGTCTAATGTAATAAACCCAAGTTTTTCTAGTTGCATCATCAATAAAAGTAACATAATAACGAGAGCCACCAAGAGATTGTACCTGAGATGGTCCCCATACATCTATATGGGCAAGCTCTAAATTTTCACTCTTCTTTTGTTTCCCAACCCTGAGAAATCTAACTCTCTTCTATTTTCCATAAACATAGTTCTCACAAAATTCCAAACTTACCTGCTTCAGATCTGGAAGCAGTTTCCTTGAGTGGAGAATCTGCATCCCCTTCTCACTCATGTGGCCAAGCCTATGATGCCACAACGTTGTACCTGTTTCTGTGGAATCTACAGAAATAGAATAATTAGTATTATGAGGACATAAATATAACGTACCTATCCTATCTCGTTTTGCAATTACCATTGATCCTTTAGTGACCTTCCACCACGTGTCTCCAAACGTAGACAAACAACCACCATCTCCCAGCTGCCCTATTGAGATCAGATTTCTTTTCATAGCAGGAATGTGCCTTACATCCTTTAGCAACCAGTCATTTCCATTATTTAGCTTAATATGTACCTTACCCTTTCCAACAATTTTACATGGTTCATCATCCCCCAATAACGCATGCCCAAAATCACCTTGAACATAATCATAAAATAATTTCCTATGGGGTATAGCATGACATGAAGCCCCTAAAGCTACTACCTAGTAATCACTAGTATTATCTAATGCAAGAATCAAAGCATCTTGTAACACATCACCTGCTACATTAGCTTCCTGGGTAGTCTCTTGCTACCTCTTACCTTTCTTCTTTGGTGCTCTACAGTCTTTCTTTAGGTGTCATTTCTTACCACAGTTCTAGCACTCTATTTTTCCAAATCTGGACTTGGATCTTCCCTTTTTAGACTTGTCATGTTTTCCTGGGCTCCTTCCTCTCTTGTTTTGTCTCCCTCTGCTCTCCATGGTCAACGCATTACCTGATGTCTCACGTGTGCTTTTTCTTCGCATTTCCTTACTAAGAATAACACTAACAACATCATCAAACTTAAGAGTGTTTGAACTAGGGACAGAGTTACTTATAGCCATGACCAAGCTATTCCAGCTTTTTGGCAATGAGCACACGATTATAAGAGCCCTAACAAACCTTCTGAAATCAAACCTTCTGAAACCTCAGCCAAGTTGACTTACGCACATGCTTTTGACCATGAATTTTCTTTGCATCTAAGAGAGAGAAGGCCAGCTACCTTATTAAACATGCAGTAGGTTGCATTGGAAGTAGAGTCAAATATTCTAGCTTCTAATAGGCTGAGAGAAAACTCAGATCATCAAATATATGATAGAAAAGGTAAGAAAGAGGTGATTCCAACAGCCTCTACATCATAGTCAGCAGATAGTAAAATTAATGAGATGGCTAAATTAGGCAAAATTTTAACAGCAAAACTTAAAAAATTGGAGTTAGAAAAGAATTCAAATAAGCCTGCACAGAAAGGAGAAAGAAACCCCAATCAATTTAGGTTCCAGTTTGCACCTAGATTTATTCCTAGAGAATGAAGAAACAATGATATTCAGAGGGAGAGAAGAGAAAATGAATATCATGGAGTTCCCCCTCCACTCCAGAATAATGTGGTTGATGACATTGAGGAAGGTGAGGTTTCTCAGTATGAAGATACAAATCAAGATTTGAATTATTTTAGGAAGCTATTATCAGATGGTTTTCTAACTGAACATGAATATCAAGATTCTCAATTTTTTTATGCAAATATTTATCAAACATAGAGTGATTTGAGGCCTGAAGTTTCAGTTGATATATGTCAATATGAACCGAAGAAGGATATAAATTTAAGGCTTGGTCCAAAATAGATTATTCATATTCCTAAAAGGAAAATAGGTCCTCCTCCAAAACAGCCATCTAATCAAACACAAGAGAAAAGAGCTGATCAGGGTGATCTAGGTAAGGTTGCTAAAGTTGAAGAAGTGAATAAAATGTACAAAATTTTAATTTTGAAAATGAGTTATGTAAGATTAAAATTCTAGTACCTTTTACTAAGTTGATGAAAAATCCTAGCTACAGAAATCTAGTTTAAAAAATGCTTGGTTCATCAGCTAGTCAAATACCTTCAGATACAGTTAATCTACAAGAAGAACATCCTAATATTTTTATTGGTTCTACCCTAGCTGATAAAACTAAAATTGATTCAAGTTCATCTCCACATTTTTATGTAACATTGACTATTCATGATCAAATAAATCATAATTGTTTACTTGATTCCGGTGTTTCTCATAATTTGATGCCAAAAGTAGTTATGGAAGCCTTGGGTTTGAGTATCACAAAACCATATCATGACTTATATGCATTTGATTCCAGAGCTTTTAAATGTTTGGGAGTGATTAAAGATATGGTGATTAATTTGACTCAGTTACCCATGAAAAGTGTCATCATGGATGTGGTGGTGGTAGATATTACTCCTAAGTTTGGGATGTTACTTTCAAGATATTGGGCTAAGAAGGTGGGGGTACTTTACAAATGGATTTATCATATGCAACAATTCCTGTTTTTGGAGGAGAGAATAGGAAATTATATAGAGAATTACAGTATGCTTATATTGTCACTGATGATAAGAACCCAACAAATATTCCACTTTATGCTATAGAAAAGGATTTGGGCTCTTTCATGTTACATTTCAACGATGAAAATACAAGTGGTATGTTACAGGTTGAGAAGAAAGAACAAGTCAAACACTTTGTTGAACAAAAGATGAGCTGTGGAAAATGTAAATTTATGGATCCTCATCCAAAGAGGGAGAAGGAGCAGGTATAGTTTTGGTTTCCCTTGGTGATGAGTTGATAAGTTTGATGTATAAGCTGGAGTTTGTAACTACAAACAATACAATAGCGTATGAGGCATTGATACTGGGTTTAAAGGTTGCAAAATACCTGGGCATTCAACAAATTTCTATTTATGGTGACTCCAAATTAGTTGTCCAGTAGGTGAGGGACAAATATCAAGTAAAACAGGATTTGTTGAAAGTATACAGAAATGAGGTTTGGGACATGATTGATAACTTCTTTATTGCATTTAATATTTCCTTTATTCCCAGAGATCATAATCAGATAGCTAATTCACTTGCTTTAGTAGCCACACATTTCAGAATTTTGAAACAACTTTAGTTAAAGTATCCCATTGAAGTTAGATACAGACCTTCAGTACCAGATAATATCAAACAATGGAGGGTTTTTGAAGATGATTTATAAATTAAGAGGTTTTTGGAATTAACTGATGAGTTTTCTAATTTACTGATTGATCAAGACCAGGATGAGGAAGTTGAAGATGCTGATGAATATTCAGAAAATGAAATTGTTGGACATAAAATTATTGAGTTGAAAGGAAATTTTATTCCCAAAGGATTGGTCCCCCTTGAAAGGATTTTTTCAAAAGATGATACTCCATTGAAACCAGCTATGCAATTTTTAGAAGAGAATGTTGTAGACTGTAATATTGGCACAAAAGAGCAGCCCAGGTTGGTAAGAATTTTGAATTCTCTTTCAGCTGAACAAAGGAACAACTACATTAAATTATTGAAGGAATATGTTGATGTCTTTGCTTGGTCTTATGAGGATTTAAAAACTATGATACTAATATTATTCAACATAAAGTTCCTTTAAATCCTAATGTAAAACCCTTTAGACAGAAGTCAAGAAGAATCAGTCCAACTTTGTTTCTAGTAATAGAGAAAGAAGTTAAGAAATTGTTGGATGCAAATATAATTGTGCCACTTAGATACTCATCTTGGGTAGCAAATTTAGTTCCAGTCCAAAAAAAGAATGGAGAGATAAGATTGTGTGTGGATTTTTGTAATTTCAATCGATCTTCACTAAAAGATAATTACTTATTTCCCAAGATTGAGCAGTTTTTGCAGCAAGTAGTGGGTGCTCAGAGAATGTCAATGGTGGATGGATTCTCGGGTTACAATCATATTGCAATGCATCCAGATGATAGAGAGAAGACAGTTTTCACTACCCCTTGGGGTACCTTCATGTATGACAATATGCCATTAGGTTTGATGAATGCTGGTGTGACATTTCAAAGAGCTATGGATATAGCCTTTGTTGGGGAAAAGGGAAAATTTGTTGTGATTTATTTGGATGACATCACGGTTTTTTCACAGTCTGATGAAGAACACCTCAAACAAACCTTTTTGAAATGCAGGAAATATGGACTGTCTTTAAATCCAAAAAAATCTCATTTTCTTGTTTAGGAGGGTAAGTTACTAGAACATTTGGTTTCAGTGGATGGGATAAGAATAGATCCTGAGAGAATCAAAGCCATTTTAAAAATCAGTTTGCCTAGAAGTAAGAAGGATGTTCAGTCATTTGTTGGGAAGATTAATTTTCTAAGATGGTTTATACCAAATTTTGATGAAACTATAAAGAAAATAAAAACTATGTTAAGGAAAGATCAAGAGGTGAAGTGGACAGGAGAGGTCAGGACCTCATTTGACAAAATAAAACAGGCCCTTATAGAAGCACCAGTGTTGGTGAGCCCAGATTTTCTAACTTTTTCTTTTGCATCACAGTACACAATAGCTGTTATTTTGTTATAAAAGAATGCATATGGGATAGAGTAGCCTATTGCTTTCTTCAGTAAGACCCTTCGAGATTCAGGATTGAAGTACAGTACATTAGAGAAGCATGCATATTCACTGGTAAAAGCACTGAAATTTTTTAGAATTTATATTCTGCATTCAAAGATAATTTCCTATGTCCTAATGCAGCTGTTAAAGATATTTTAACTCGTCCAAATAGTGAAGGAAAGAGGGGAAAATGGATTGCAAAGATTATGGAGTATGATGTGGAAATCAAGCCTACTAAGCTTGTGAAAGGACAGGATTTAGAAAAATTATTGGCCGACTCAAATTGTGAAGCTCTTGGTATTCATTTGATGGCAGAACAACCAACCCAAGAGGAGTTACAAAAAGGGCAAGACAAAGAGAATATTATGGACAGGTATGCAGAATTGGTATGGTATGCTGACATTGTTCATTTCTTATTGTATTTACATTTTCCTGAACATTTAGACAAAAAGATATACTGAAGTTGAAGGCCACTAAATACTGTTCAATAGATCAGCAGTTACTTTGGAAGGATCCAGGAGGAGTATTACTCAGATGTTTAGACAAGCTGTAGATTGAGGAGGTTATTTCAGAATCACATGAGGGTGCTTGTGGAGGTCAGAAACACTGGAAGGCCACTACTTATAAAATATTGAGGTCTGGTTTTTATTGGCCTTCTTTGTTTTCTAATGTATATCAGCATGTTAAGGCTTGTGTTCATTGTCAAAATTTTGTTGGTAAACAAAAAATTGTGTCCTTATCATTGAAGCCCATTGTACTTAATGCTCCTTTTCAACAATGGGGCTTAGAATTTATAGGCGAAATAGTATCCGGCTTCTTCTAGGCAACATAGATGGATACTTACAGCCACAGATTTTTTCACAGAATGGGTAGTGGCCATTCCTACAAGGAATGCAACTGATAAGGTGATAATCAATTTTATTCAGGAGAATATTCTGAGTAGATTTGGGTGCCCTAAGAAATTGTTGACTAATAATGCTAAAGCCTTCAAGTCTAAAGCTATGGTTACATTCTTTGAACAAAATGGAATTGTTTTGAAGCATTCTACACATTTTTACCCTCAAGGAAACGGGTTGGAAGAAACAACTAATAAGAATATTATTCAGAGCATTACAAAATTATTAAGTCAAAATAAAAGGTCATAGGATTCAATGTTAAAGTATGCGCTTTGGGAAGATAGGATAACTACTAAGAAACCAATTGGTTCTTCTCATTTTCAGTTAGTATATGGCACTGATGTTGTATTTCTAGTTTAGCTAGGTATTCCAATAATGAAATTCTTTCAAGATAGTTTGGAGGAACCTAATGATATTCAAAGGATATTTTTTCCACTCATTGAATTACAACAGGACCGTGAAGCTGTAGAAGAAAAGGCTCAAATGTACAGGAAGAAAATAAAGGAAAGGTTTGCGAGAAAGATTAAGGAAAATACCTTTTCTTGTGGAGACATGGTTTTAAGGTGGGGTTCCAGAAAAGAGAAAAAAGGTAAACATGGTAAATTTAACAATTTGTGGTTTGGTCCTTTCATAATTTCATAATTTTTGGAGAACAATACCTTCATACTGCATACTATGGAAGGTGAAGAATTGTCTGTCCTGTGAATGGACGATTCCTCAAGCACTTTTATAGTTATTGAAGGTAAGAGACTTGTAATTCATTATATAAACCAGTGTGAGAGAGATTGAATAAAGAATCCATATCCCAATGGAAATTTTGTAGAGTAATTGACAAGTTTGGTTGTGATGGTAGATTTCATTGATCTACAGGTTCTTGAAACCTCACAAGTGATCCAGGAGGATCCAAGAAGGAAATTTTTTTGAAGTCCTCCAATCTCAAAAAAACCAGTACCAAATCGAAGGGCTCATCAAGATGATTCCAACGGCATTCATTTCGCCTCAAATGGACTCCGTATGAAAAAGTTATCGTGTTCTGTTGTATTGATGAAACAGGCAAATTTGGCAAAATGGGGGTGCCATGTGGCACCACTGGTAGGGTGACACATGGAATCCATAAAGTACAGACAAGGTGACATGGTATGTATGTACAGACCAATGGAGATTGAACACATGGCAGTACGGGCAGTGACTTGGTGGTTGACTGGACGCCGACTGGGCATGAGGTGGACCAATCCCAGGCTGCCACGTGGTAGCACAGAATTGGCCAATATGTCTAATACAAAAATTATGGCCTCCGCAGGGTTCGATCCCATGACCTCTGCAAAGAATGCTGAGCACCTTCACCACTCAGGCTATGCGTGGTTCTTGGTATGCGCATGCAGTAAAATGTATTTAAGGTTGGGTTAAAGTTTGTATGGGCGCCAAAAGGGGTCGGGGCTAGCCCCGACCCCTGGTTCTCCCCTTCAGCATGATGACCAGGAGCTCCGACCAATGCAGCACTGCATGTGGAGCCTTCCATTCTGACCACTCAACCAATTATATAGTTGAACGATATGCCAACCAATTCTGACCGTGACAGGACCGCTCAGTTGCAAAATATTTCAACACATGTCTACTTATAAACTATGGAAAATGGGTTGGTTGGAATTTGAAACAATGCAATGAATCATGGCCCAAGTGGGTTATAAACAAACTTTATTATGAATTGTTTGGGTTTAAACTAAATGAAAAGTGCTATGTTTATATCTATGGTTGGTATAGTTCCACAACTTACTAACTATATGATTTAAACACATTAACAAGAAACCAAAACAAACTTGGAGGTTTTCAACCATATGCCCAATTAGGCAAATTTGTTGTAACTAAGAATTCATGAGAAACATGTGAAGGGGGTCTTCTCAAGCTATATAAACCCTCTCATTCTCCAATTGCCACTCATGCTTTGGAGTGGAGACTTTGTAGCTAAAGGAGAGAAGGGAGATTGCGTAGCTCTGCAGGAGGAAGGTACGAGTGTTTATACTTGTTTTACACCGTCTTCAGGCTTTGGAGTTGCTGGAAGCAATCTTGTTGTGTTTTGGGTAGCGGTTCTCTTCCTGACCATTGTCGCCAAGGTATCATTGTATCATTGCCATGTATTTTTCCTTCATGCTGAGATTATAGATCGGCCCTCCTATTGAGAAGCAAGCTCGGAGACGTAGTCCATCCTGGACGAACTCCGTTATCAACTTGTTGTCTTTGTGTGCGTATTGCCTATGCTGTTTGGTTCTATTCTTATGGATTTGTGAGCTTCATTCATTCTCTTTATGCAATTCATGTTAATGTCATAGAGTAGAAAAGATCTTGTCTTAAGATCATGTGGTATCAGAGAAATACTATTTGATGTTGGATTGTGAGTGTGGATGCTCATGAGGGATAAACTGCAAGCTGGTGAGGGTACATTAGAGCCTTACAATTCCGAGATCGAACGTGCACACTGAAGGAGGAATATGGATGCTAATGATGCCCGCATTGAGATGGAGGCAAAATTTCACAAGTTCTTCTACATGATGGCCGACAAGGTAGACAAGTTGTTTGCAGACTATGAAGAACGCATGGAAAAAGAAAGAAAAGGAAGTGAAGTAAAGAAGGAAGACAAAGAAGTGAAGGATGAAGGCAACGCTTTAGTTAACCGAGGAGGAGGTGGCGAAGAGCCTCCCAAGCCTCCCTCTTCACCTTCAGCTTCAAGCACAAGTTCAAGTGCTTCTTCCTCATCTCATTCTCAGCATTCCAAGGTTCCTCACAAAGAGCCCCAAAAGAAGCCCTTATTGAAGCCCGATGTGAAATTTGATTTTCCCATGTTCAACGGGGAAGCGAATGCAGAGAAGTTGAACAATTGGATAAGGAAAATTGAGGTCTATTGCTGAGTCTAGCAGATCAAAGAAGAAGATGTGAAGATTCAGTTGGTTTCACTTTGGCTGACAGGCACCGCACTTGTATGGTGGGAAAGCAAGATTTAGCAAGGTAGCAAACAAATGGGTAATCTTCTCTCATCGTGGTCTTCTTTCATTTCTGCTTTACGTAAGAAATTTTATCCATTGGGTTATGTTCAAAAGGCTATGATGGATTGGCAAAGTTTTAGACAAGGAAAGGGTCAGAGTGTTCAGAATTTTACTGAAGAATTTAGAAAGAAATCTCTAGAGTTGAATATTTCTTTAGATTCTTCTGACACTCTTTTGAAGTACATTGGTGCTCTTCATCATTATCTACGCCATACTTTGTTGTTGTTGAATCCTAATAGTGTGGATGAAGCAAGTGTTCAAGCTACTCATCTTGAGAGCAAGGGGAAGCATTTGCAAGAAGACCATCCGAAGAAGCCTTCCAAGCCCAACAACAACCACAAGCCCAAAAAGAAAGACACGAGCAAGAAGACAGCTACTGCCCAGAAGGAAGGAGGAAAGCTCCATTGCAAACATTGCGACACTGATGGGCATGATGAAGAAATTTGTTGGAATTTGCATCCTGAATAGAGGCCAAAGCATTATGGAGGAAAAAAGAAGAAAAATACCGTTGCAACCGCGCAAGGAGATTTGGGTTTCGACTCAGGTGATGAAACCAGGATTATAGCTGTGGGAATGCAAGGTAACAAAACTCCTCATACTGGTTCAAGTTCTACTCATGTTTCTAAATAAAATGATAAAAGAAGAAGTGAGTTGTTTCACATCAGAGTTGTGTCTAAGCATACAAATATTGAAACATTATTTGATCTGGGTTCTCAAGTAAATTTGATCTCAGAATCAGTTGTTAAGAAGTTGGGCATACAGACTAAACCTCACCCCAAGCCTTATCCTCTTGGATGGGTATGTGATAATCCTAAGCTACAGGTGACTAAGCAATGCAGGTTAAGGTTTGCTATTGCTTCAAAGTTGATCGATGAGGTGGAATTAGATGTTGTTCCTCTTGACATCTGCGGTATCGTATTGGGAAGCCCATACTTGTATGATCGAAAAGCAGTATTCTTCCATCATGAGAACAAGTACCATCTCACCAAAAATGGGGTGGAGTACATTGTGAGAGCTCACAGCATGAAGGCTAACACCACTCTTGTTAGTGCAGGACAGATGAAGCGGCTCATCAACACTAATAAGAGATACATGCTCATGGTTGTGAGAGCAAAAGATGCTGAGGCATCCGATGCTTTCAAAGGTTGTGATCCTTCTCATAAAAAGGCTATGATTGATATTGTGGCCAATTATGATGAAATATTTCAGGAACCTATAGGTTTTCCTCCCTAAAGGGAGATTCAACATGAGATCCATCTCCAGTAGGATTCCCCTCTTCCTAATGTGGGCATGTACAGGTTGTCCATAGTTGAAATGGCAGAGATTAAGAAGCAGGTTCAAGACTTGTTGGACCAAGGAGTGATCAGACCCAGCTCCTCTCCATGTGGTTCATCGATTGTGTTGGTGATGAAGAAAGATGGCACACAGAGGATGTGCATTGACTATTGGGCTCTCAACAAGATCACGATCAAGAATCGATACCCGCTTCCTTGCATAGATGACTTGCTCGACCAGTTGAAAGATGCTGTGTTCTTTACCAAGTTGGATTTGTGCAGTGGATACCACCAGATCATAATTGCAGAAAGTGATGTGTGGAAGATGATCTTCAAGACCAAGAAAGGTCTATTTGAGTGGTTGGTGATGCCCTTTGGGCTTTGCAATGCACCTGCAACCTTCATGTGGGTAATGAATGATGTTTTCTGGCCATTCTTAGATGATTTTGTCATTGTTTATCTAGATGATATATTGGTCTTTAGTAAAACTGGGGAAGCACATGTAGGGCATGTAAATATAGTGTTGGGCACTTTGAAAAAGGAGAAATTGTATGTAAAATTGTCCAAGTGTGAATTTGGAAAAAATTCATTATTTTACTTGGGTCATATTGTGGGAGGTGGAAATTTAAAAATTGATCCTTCAAAAGTTGATGTAATTGTCAATTGGCCTAAGCCTACTAACACTACTGAAGTGAGAAGATTTTTAGGAGCTGTTCAATATTGGAGAAGGTTCATTTAGAACTTCTCATACATAGCATCTCCTTTGCATGCCTTAACACGTGTAAAGAAAGCCTTCTAGTGGGGAGGTAAGCAGCAAAAAGCCTTTTCCACATTGAAGGGAAAGATCAGCAATGCCCCAGTCCTAGCCTTGCCTGATTTGCAACAATCATTTGAGATAGAGACAGATGCCAGTGGATATGCCATGGGGGTAGTATTGATGCAGCACCACAAGCCTATTTGTTACCATTCAGAGACTTTTACTCAAGCAGTGATCAACTACCCCACCTATGACAAAGAGTTGTATGCTTTGGTTCAGAGTGTCAAGAAGTGGAAACACTACTTGATGGGTAAGGAGATGATCATCCATACCGATCATCAGCCCTTGTAGTATATCCAGTCCCAGACTAAGCACCAGCAAGCTCGTCATTTTAGGTGGATGGGATTTCTTCAACAATTCCATCTAGTGATCAAGTATAAGAAGGGTACTAGTAACAAAGTGGCAGATATGCTTTCTAGACCTCCTATTGTTGCATCTATTGTTTTGAAGAATGCTTCTTTATCCCATGAAATTTATATTGAGTAGTATGCTACTGATGATGATTTCAAGGAGATTTATGAGAAGCTAACCAATGGCACACAGGTGGAAGAATACTATTTGCAGGGAAAGTTTCTCTATCATTTGGGCAAGCTATGTGTTCCTATCAGTGAAAGAGTCCATGTAATACGAGAAGCTCATACTTCTCTTGTATCAAGGAATTTTGGGGTAGGTAAGACTTTGGATCATTTGCAAAGATTCGTGTATTGGCCTCGCATGAAAGACATTGTAACAAAATATGTAAAGGGGTGTGTGATGTGCTCTACTTGTAAGCCCACTAATAGAAAATTGGGGCTGTACTCACCACTTCCTGTTCCTTCCCATCCTTGGGAAAGCATTTCCATGGATTTTATGGGGGGTTTTCCTATGTCTAGGAGGGGTCATGACTACTTGTATGTGGTCGTGGATAGGTTTAGCAAGATGTGTATTCTTATGCCATGTAAAAAGTAGGTCACTGCAGAGCAGGCTGCTTCTCTCTTCTTTCAGCATGTATGGGTTCACTTTGGACTTCCTACGTCCATTATTTCGGATCAGGACTCCCAATTTCTTAGAGATTTTTGGACAAAGTTATGGTGTATGATGGAAACCAAGCTGAAGAGGAGCACCGCTTTCCATCCACAGACCGACAAAAAGACAAAGGTATTCAACAGGACAGTTTTCCATTTGCTTCGATGCTATTGCAACAAGCATCCTAAGTTATGGGATGAACAGATCCAGTATGTGTAACATGCCTACAATAGGGCTATGCATTCATTCACTCAGAGCTCACCATTTGAGACATGCTTTGGGTACTTGACAAACACTCCATTGGACTTGACTTATGGGAGAGAGGTTGGTTCAAGCACTTCCAAGGATGAAGACAAACCCCGTAGGTTCATTCAGAGAGTTCAACAGGTACATCAAGCAGTGCAAGAGCAGTTGGAGAAGAGTCAATCCCAGTACAAGGCTCGCCATGACAAGCATAGAGTTGATCATCAGTTTCAGGTGGGAGATCAAGTGTGGCTTCACATCAGCAAGGAGAGGATGAAAGGAGAAGGCAAGAAGCTCAAGCCTATTATATATGGTCCCTTCACCATCTTGGAGAAGATTGGGACGTTTGCTTTTCACTTAGAGATACTGCCATACATGCAGATCTACTCAGTGGTGAATGTGGAGAACTTGAAACTCTATGAGCATCCCATGATCATGGATGAAAGGGAGAATGTCTCATTTCCATCAGTTGATGAATTTTCTCCTGAGTACATGGATGAGATAAAGGAAGATGTTATCTTGGACAGAAGGACAAGGACTTCTCATAGAGGTGATGTAGAGTATCTTCGAGTGGGCATCAAAGGCACTCATCCAAGCAAAGCCAAGTGGATTGAGAAGAAGAAAGTGAGGGAGAAATTCCCTTACCTATCTATTGATTAGTAAAGGCTTTTGGAGGCCAAAATCTTCTCAGTGGGGAGGAATGATCTAGGAGGATCCAAGAAGGAATTTTTTTTGAAGTCCTCCAATCTCAGCAAAAACAACACTAGATCAAAGGGCTCATAGAGACGATTCCAACGACGTTTGTTTCACCTCAAACGGACTTCGTATGTGAAAGTTATCGCGTTCTATTGTATTGATGAAACAGGCAAATTTGGCAAAATGGGGGTGCCACATGGCACCACTGGCAGGGTGACACGTGGCATCTGTACAGTATAAACGAGGTGACATGGCATGTACGTATGGACTAATGGAGATTGAACACATGGCAGTACAGGCAGTGACTTGGCAGTTGACTGGATGTCGACTGGGCATGAGGTGGACCAATCCAAGGCCGCCACGTGGTAGAACGGGATTGGCCAATATGTCTAATACAAAAATTATGGCCTTCACGGGGTTCAATCCCATGACCTCTGCAAAGAATGCTAAGCACCTTCACCACTCGGGCTATGCATGGTTCTTGGTATGCACATGCAGTAAAATGTATTTAAGGTTGGGTTAAAGTTTGTATGGGCACAAAAGGGGCCGGGGCTAGCCCCGACCCTTGGTTCTCCCCTTCAGTGTGATGACCAGGAGCTCCAACCAATGCAGTGCTATGCGTGGATCTCGCCATTCCAACCACTCAACCAATTATATAGTTGAACGACATGCCTATTAGCACTCAGAATATACCCAGGTTGTAAAAGGTAAAATCCAAGGTAATAGCAAAACCACTTTAGAAAGAAACTGGTATTTTCTTCCAGAGAGGGATCTCTCAATACAAATTTAACACGACCAGATAATAAACAACACTTAAAGATTTGTATGTTTGGCTGAAACAATCACATAACCATTGGGCATGGAGTCATATACATATAAGGAGATCACAAAGATGTATACATGAGATTTATCAAAGGCAAGGTAATCACATCATCATAGTCATTCAATTTGATCCAGATGAAATAGAGGAAGCAAGGAAACAACCCATTAATACAGAGAATCAAAGATGAATTCCATATCAACTTTTGCAGAAAAATATATAAAATATCTGAAATGATGACTAGAGCATAAACATATGAATTCTAATCATCCAAAACTGTATTCCAGATACGAAGAAGAGACAAAATGGAGTGTTACACAAGGGAAATACAATCACATAAAGAAAGAAGCACAGACTGTAATATCAATGATACAAGAATCTCTAACAAAATTCTCATGCATTCACTTCGTTATTTCAAAAATAGATATGTTCTCCAAAATTATTCCACAACACGATGGGTTCCAACCCCCATCTCATAAAAAATATGCAATTATATACATAAAATAATAGGTCTTCAAAGAAGATTAATAACTGAATGATCGGCTTAATTTAGAGTTTTGCAACTGAATCCCTAACTCCTAGGAATAAATTACAACTCCAATCCTAACAGATCATAAAGTAAAAATCATCTTGATAATATGTCCTCACCCAGTCAGCTCCATGTCTTCGCCCAGTCAGCTCCATGTCTTTACCCAGTCAGCTCCTTGTCTTCGCCTAGTCAGCTCCTTGTCTTAGGCTAGTCAGCTCCATGTCTTCGCCCAGTCAGCTCCTCGATGTATGACACTTGTATTTAGGAATGAAGAATGTACTTTGTCTTTCCAAACCGCTCCACAGCTTTCCACTATTCTACGCTTGGGGTATCACACTCCATCATTTCCCGAATTGATACTTCGAGCTCCATATATGCTTCATAAGACTTCTTGGGAAATCTGCTTCTGATAATTGCGAACTTCTATAGAATTTCGAAATATTCTGTTAACATATCCACAATGGTTTTCCCTGTTAGTATTTTCTCCAAATCATTAAATTTGGAGTGGTCCATGTGGCACTGAACAAGCAAGCTATGATAGTGTTCTTGTGAGAACATCCGCCCCTCCACGTCCCAGAAGGAAGGCAATCCATCCTCGAACAGCTCCTTAAAATCCTGTTTAAAATTATTAACCTGCAAAAGCAATTCTTCTGATTTATATTGGACCGTCTTCATTAAGTGATGCTTGTGGATGAATTTCTTTGCCCATAGCACTATTGATATTCTGTCTTTTATCCCCATATCGTGCAATTTCTGATATGTCAATGAATTTAGAAAATTCAGTGTGTTCTGAGCTGTGGTAAGAGGTCTTCTCTCCATGTGTTCATTTACCATCTTTAATCTCTGGTGAGCCAAGTTTATCAGTATATTCAAATCATCAATAAAATTTAGATAGTGCTGGAATTTGGTAATCTCTATAGACAAGGTATCCCAAATGATATGTTTTGCTCCTTGAAGAGGGCCTTTCCCGATGTTTTTCTCCTTTAGCGCGTTGAGTTTTTTCTGCAACTGATTTCTGTCCTGCAATATTTGTTTTTTATTTTCACTTACTTTGGCCAATTCATCTTTTATCTTTTCATTCTCTGCCTTCAATTCTTTAATTGCCTCATCTTTCAAGCTCACCTGGGACATTGGCACTAACAAATCATCTAGAGAGAAATCGTCCAACAGTTTCTGGATATTAACAATGGACAAGTCTTCACTGGTGGGATTTTGGCTCATCAACTCCTCCATAATTTCCTTCTCATCATTTTGATCTTTTTTCATCAAGGAAATTTGGGATAACAGTTCTTCCTTTTCGGCCTCCCACCTGTCTTTTTCTTCCTGTAGCTCTCCAGCTCTTCCTTTATACTCCATCATCTCTTGATGGACTTTATCCTTCTCTTCTTGGAGAGCCAATAACTCAGAGGATTGAACATGTTCCGCACCTGGGATCTTCATCATTTTCTTTAGGACCTGGAGTGCATTGTCCTTTTATTCTAACATCCTGTTGACTTCCTGGGTGTTATCTGAACTAACAATGTCTGTTTGCAGCTTTCTAATCCGAATGACATTTGATTTATTCTCAACTCTCTCATGCTTCAATTGAATTTCTAATTTGTCTATCAAAACTTGCAATTTATTAATCCTTACCATGGCTTGCAATAAGTCTGAGTAAATGATATCACTGGTTTGTTTGTGAAGTTGTATCTTATCTGGAGTACTGATTTTGTCTAGCCGGATCTCCATTTCAGACATCTTCTTGTCGCTTACCATAGCCATCTTAAACGTATTTCTCTCAACATCTCTGGCAATAACTAGAGAGGTTTTTGAACTGTATAAACTTCTCACTCGTTGGAGCAAATTTCTTGTCTCCTCCAGAGACTGTTTCCTCTTCTCCATATAGCTGGCTTTGAGATCTTCTTTCGACTTAAATACCGGGCTTGATTCTGAACTGTCTACATCACCTTCTACATTTTTAAAAGAGAATTGATTTACTTGCACAGTTTTCATGGGAACTAGGGCAACCCTTTTGAAACCATCAGAAACTTCCTCATTTACAATTTCACCACCTTCAAGCAGCTTTGCTTTTTTATGTGACCCATCTTCGTCCAATTCCATACTCTCAATTTCAGACAAACTCCTCTTAATCACAATACTAGCACCCTCTGTTATTTGGGTTGCTGTGACAGGTACAGTATGTGCATCTTCATTAGACTTTGATCTCTCAGTAAACTGCAGCAAATTGGCTGTCTCAGCCAACCCCTCAATAGGCTGGTGCTCAGATGGTTTATTCTTGTTGACCTGCTTCCTCAATGAGATCACATGGTGGGGATCGTAATTCACTTTTGACACCTTTTAGAAATCCATATTCTCCAGCAATTTCTCTATGAATACTAAGGCGCCTTTACCTTTAAAAATGAAAGAGCCGACTTTAAGTGGAAATTTAATGTTTGAAGATTTTTTGAAAGCACCAAAATGCTCTTCTTCAGACAGTAATCTCTGCCTCATGAATTCAAGTGCGAAAATCCTCGAGGTTAAAAAGGTAGGTAACCTGTAAGGCTAATCGGTAAACCCATATATTCTTAACACAGTGTAATCTTTGTACAGGAACCAGTCCCCAACCCGATCTTCTGGTGAAGACTGCATTAAACAGTTCATCTCGTCCAGGACACGGGGGATTTCCTCATCAAATAGCATTTTGTACATTTCCGACATGATCGAATTAGCAAATTCGAGCATGTTGATTTTCTTGGGCAAATCAGAAGAGCATAGAGTACTTAAAAATTTCAACTCAGTGACATTGGAGCATAACATCATATTGAGCAAGTAGGTTTGAAACCTAAAAAACTAAACTTTTGGAAACTCAGTTAACTGAAGATGGATTGCTTCAGCGAGAAACTCGTCTAAATTTAACACAGGGATTGACTAGGAATCCGAGCTTAAGGAACTTATTCTTAATAAAAAACCAAGGATGACATCGCCCACATAAAAATCATCATCCAGACCTAATACTTGACAGACCAGGGATATTACCAATTGGACTTCATTCTTAAAAATGTGCACAGGATAAGGCAGGAAAAGACCATTAAGGGACTGACCTTCTTTCAGAATGGTAGACAGGAAGTGGTAGCGACTTTCAGTTTCACAATTCTTGTAAAATTCAGCAAGGACCGACTCATTTATCGACTCACGATTAACAGGGTAATTTTCAGGCAAATTAAGGTTTTCTCTGATGACTGTGGCATCGACCTTACAAAGTATTCTGGATGCGGACTGACTCACGATAATCCTCCGAGAAGGAGAGTAGTTGATAGCACACCACTCTGCAAATTTTAGGAAATGGAGGGTTTTCTCGAGAGCGAAGTAATATAGGAAAGATTTACACACATTCAATACATCATTCCCTTGTGAGTTGTAATACCACAATTTCTCCTTACTGACAGACACACTCCCTACAGATAGGAAGGGGTCACACATGCCCCTGTCTCTGTCTACTAAAAACTCCTCTCTGTCATCTACGACCTGTCCAGACACTTTAATTTCTTTCCCCTAGTCCATTACTTAATTTACAATGGTAATTTTGACGGAGGAATTACAGGATTTAAGCCTTACCCGATTGATTGTAGAGGTGTGTGCTCGGAGCGTGCCCGAAACTGACAATGGAAGCTGCTGAATCGGCCAGTCCTTTTCACCCGGTCCCGAGCAAATAAAATAATCATTGGAGAAGTCAACCTTGATTTTATAGGACCCCACTTCCGGAGAGCTCCTTCAACGGTTTGCGCGAAACCACTTTAGCCTCCGGAGTATGCCACAATTAGCCACGTGGACAACAGTTTATTTTCCGCAACCACCATCTATTCCTATCTGCCGCGCACTTCCATTCACCGGATTCATTCAAGACCATTGATATGACTCTTCTTTAATTTCTAACCCTTGGATCACGTGCCACGTAGCTCGTTCTGTCGGGCATCTTGGTAATAAAAAACGTGCAAGTATCCATCTCGGAAATAGCTCCAACCGTCGATGAAATCGCCTCTCATCACTCTGTCATTAGATTGGGAAGGAGATATTCGATTCCGCTGAGTTTCCCGACCTTATCCTTCACACAACTTCATGCTCCAGAATCGCCCACAGCCGTAGATGCGATCAACCTTTATTTGTGAGCTGTTGGATTGGGTGACACCTACCAAATTCCGCTGGGCTCTGTCATTTTAACCACCACACAAGTTTATGTTCTAGAATCATCGACCGTCATTGATCCACTTCATCTTTAATCCTCAACTGTCAGATCAATCACCACATACTCATTCCGCTGGGCTCTTTGGATTTATCTGCCATGCAGATTTTAGCTCCAGAATCAATCCCAACCGTGGATGTGATCTAACTTTACCTCTCCGCCGTTGGATCGAGTGGTATGTACTCAATTCCGCCGAACTCTATTGCTTTAACCAACGTGCGATTCCACAAGGCGGATTAAATATGGACCGTGGATCTGCCCAAAACAAATTGATAGCCGCTAATATGTGCACCCGATTAAACACCCGAACATACTTTATCTTCCTCGCACCTTTTGAAGAGCAGAGAGAATATCAGCCATTGATTTTCTTCCTTCTTCCATCGCAGCTTAGGATTTTTGGTAACTTAATCACTTTTTTGCCTATCGTACCATTCTTACAATATATCTTTTAACCAAAGTACCCAAACAACCATTATCTTTTTTCCACCATGGTCTTCTTGCTCTCTGGCTAAATAATGGTGTTAACAGCTAGCTCCATCTGCGGATGATATCCTCCCTGTGAGGTATCAAAGAGCTTGCAGACCAGGTGCTTGTTTTTTTGATTTTATACAAAAACTCCCAAAAACTCATCTTTTGTTTTTGTAACTATATCATTTTTATACCTTTTTTAGAAAGAGAATGGTATGCCTCCTGAATCTTAGGGCTTTCACTGCGAGCTTCAAATCCATTCGGCTTACCATTCATATTGACTGGTAAAGAAAAAAAAATATGTACAATCTATGATACAAATTTTACCTTCTTCCTCAAGATAGGTAATGCTTCAAATATCTTCCATTTACGGGGTTTCTCTCAAGAAGAACCCCGTTTGTGTATTCCAACAGAAATGCATTTTGTCCTCTGTATCCAGCAACAACATAAGGTCCTACCCACATAGGGTCAAATTTTCCATGCTTGTCTTCATTAGGAGCATCCCACTTCAAAACCAGGTCATCAATTTGAAACTGCTCTTCTTTAATTCTTATGTCAAAAGTGTTTTTCATTTTCTCCTGATGTGACTGCACTTTGTCATAAGCGTTATTTCTTCATTCCTCCAGCTCGATGATCTGATTTATCCTTCGCTGTATGTGATTTGGTTCTTCTTGCTGATCTTGGAAATATCTCATAACTGGTACCCCTAATGATGTTGGAAAAATCACTTCGGCCCCATATACCAGCTGGAACAGAGACATGCCAATTGCTCTTTTAGTGCTAATCCTGTCGGCCCATAGAGCGTATTTCAGTTTGGTGTGCCAAGACCTCTTATTATCCTCCAACAGCTTTTTGATGATCCTCACCAGGATTTTATTTGAAGATTCAACTAACCCATTTCCTTGAGGATAATAGTCAGTCGAATGATTGAGACTTATGTGATATTTATGAAAATTTTTTATCATTTTCCTAGATTTGAAGGAAGCCGCATTGTCTGTTACTATCCTCTTTGGGCACCCGAATCGGGCCAAGATGTTTTCTTCAAGAAAATCTATGATCACATTTTCAGTGGCCCTCCTAGTAGGAATTGCTTCTATCCATTTAGTAAAATAGTCTGTAGCTGTCAAAATCCACTTGTGCTGACCTGATGAATTGGGGTTTATTTCATCAATAAAATCCAAACCCCATTGCTGGAAAGGAGCCTCAACTGTTATTGGATTCAAAGGGAGAGGCAACACTTTTCTCTTGCCGTAAAATTTTTGGCATTGATGACATTTACTGATTTCTTTATATACGTCTGAAAATAATGTAGGCCAATAATAACCAGCTCTTAGGATTTTGTTTGCAGTCACTTTCCAAGAATGATTCCCTCCACAGTCTCCTTGATGAAATTCTTTAGCGATTTGCTGAGCTTCATCTTCCAAAAGGCAATTCAGTAACACTCCTCCAGGGTCTTTCCAATAAAGATATCGATTTATAATACAATATTTAGTAGATTTTAACTTTACAGATCTCGCTCTTGATTTACTCAACCCTTCTGGTGCTTGCAAATTTTGGAGAACATAAACAATATCAGAATCCCAAGGAGATGCTACAAAATCAACCATTATTTCTATCTCTGTATCCAACTGATTAGCCTAGTGAGACAAAAAATTTATTTGCAAAGATTCACAATTTGAATTTGTCATCATTTTTGCCAACCCTTGTCCTTTAACCAGCTTCATGGGTTTTATTTCTATGTCATACTCCAGTAATGTTGCTATCCATGTCGCCCTCCTGCCTTCTAGATTTGGTTGAGTCAAAATTGCTTTTACTGCAGCAGTTGGAACATGTGCAATTATATGTGAATGCAAAACGTACACCCTGAAATCCTTTAATGCTTTAACTAAAGCATAGGCCTGCTTTTCCATGATGTCATACTTCAACTCTCCATCCCGTAGCATTTTACTGAAAAAAGCTATGGGTTGTTCCAAATTTTCATCATTTTTCTGCAATAACACCGCTGCTATAGTATGTTCTGAAGCATATGAGAATATTGAAAAGTCTTTTGTAAAATCCGGACTTACCAGCACAGGAGCTTCTGAAATTGCTTTCTTGATTTCCCAAAAAGACTCCCTGGATTCTGTATTCCACTTTATTTCATGACCCTTCTTCAACATATTTGTAATATTCATCAAAATCTCAGCAAATCTTGGTACAAATCTCCTCAAGAAATTTACCTGTCCCAGAAATGATTGTACCTCCTTTTTGCTTCTGGGTTCTCCTACCTTCAGAACTGCACTTACTCTTTTAGGATCAATCTTTATGCCATCTTTGGATATTATATGGCCTAGCAGCTTTCCTTCTTCTAATGCGAAATTAGATTTCTTTAGATTCAGAGATACACCATATTTATTACACTTCATGAAAACCTTCTCCAGATGACGCAGATGTTCTTTGTCGGACTTCGAGTAGACTGTGATATCATCCATGTAGATCACTACAAAATTTCCAATTTCCCCTGCAAAAGAAATGTCCATAGCTCGCTGGAAAGTGGCGCCTGCATTCATCAAACCAAAAGGCATCTTCGCATACATGAAAGTGCCCCATGGTGTAGTAAAGGCAGTTTTCTCCTGATCTTCTGGTAACACTTTGATTTGATGATACCTGAAAAATCCATCCAACATCAAAATCCTTTCAGCTCCCACCACTTGTTGTAGTATATGATCCATCTTGGGTAAAGGATAGTTATCCTTCATGGAGACCTTATTCAGATTGCGGAAATCTATGCACAATCTTATCTCTCCAATCTTCTTTCTGACAGGAACCAAATTCACAACCCATTTTGAAAAACTGAGTGTCACAATGATCTTGGCATCAAACAACTTTATTTCCTTTTCGATGACAGGGAGCAATTTAGGGTTGATCCTCCTGAGTTTCTATTTAAAAGGCTTCTCCCCGGGCTTTATAGGAATGGTATGCTGTATGATAGATGTATCATATTCTTTAAGGTCTTCATAACTCCAAGCAAATACATCTGTATACTTCTTCATCAACTTCACATACTCTTCTTTCTCCCTTTCAGGCAGTTTCTTGGATAATTTTAGGATTTTAGGATTTTCTTCAGTACCAATGTTTCTATCTTCGACAACATCTCCAACAGGTTTGACTTTTGGATTTTTGGCAACATCATTCTAGTCAAAAAGCTTTTCTAAAGGAATAAGACCTCTTGGTATGAAATTATTTTTCAGCTGGATAATATCCTTACCTCCCAGGAGTTTTCTTCAACTTCTTAGTATCTTCTTCTTCTATTTCAATTTCTTCATCATCTTCAAGGGCCTCATCATTATCATTCTCATTGTCAAAATGAGTATTCACAAACTCTCCTGATAATTCTAAAAATCTTCGGATCTGCATATCATCTTCAAACACCTGCCAATATTTGGAATTGTCAGGAATAGATGGTCTATTTACCATTTCGATCTGGTATTCCTTCTGACCAGCCATAGGAGTATCAAATTTTCCAGTAGCCATGGCCAAAGAATCAGCTACTAAATTATCAAGTCTGGGGACTACCTGAACTGTATGCTCTGTAAAGAAGTTTCCTAACATATCCCATACTTCATTTCTGTAATCCATCATCCGAGGATGCCTGGTTTGATAACTGTCATTTACTTGATTTATTACCAACTCTGAATCTCCCAAGACCCTTATTTTTTGAGCTCCCAAGTCCTTCAAAGCATGCAGACCCAATAATAGAGCTTCATATTCTGCTACATTATTTGTACATTCAAACATCAACTTATATGACAGAGCTTTGAAATCCCGAATAGGAGAAATTATATATACACCAGCTCCAGCACCATTTTTTGCAACAGACCCATCAAAATACATAATCCACTGGCCTTCCCTTTTTTGTTTTGCTTCCCAAGCATCCTGTTCCATCATTTCTTTTTCCTTATTCTCATCAGACTTGTTTTGCAATGCTCCTTCTAAATCATGTGGGACAACATCATTAAAGAAAATAGAAGACCCCAAATCAGTATCAACAGCATATATGTGATGAACTTCAGGTTTATCTTGACTGCTTACTACATATGGAGTTCTTTTTTCACTATATAATCTTCTGCTCCCATCCCGGACATGAATTGTAGCGTAAGACATGTCCATTTGTAAACTACCTTTCAGTTTAGAAGTCTAAGATCTTGACAGCAATACCCCAAACTTGGGTGGAATGTCTGCAACTACCACATCCATGACTATAGTTTTGGATGGCAACTTATTCAGATTCACCACCATATCCTTAATCAAACCAAGGCATTTCACTCTTTTAGAATCAAATGAATACAGGTCTTTATAGGGTCTTGTTACTTCCAATCCTAAACTTTCTACCACTCCCTTCGGCATCATATTATGGGACGCCCCTGAGTCTAGCATGGCATTATGAACCACTTTATCATGCACATTTAGACTTAAATAAAAAGGAGGAACCTCTTCACTGTCTAAATTTTCAACCTTTGACCCAAATGAAATAGCAGGATTGTCATCATTCAGCTCTAAAATGTCAGATTGACTTTCACCTTGATTTTTGACCATTTTTGTGATAGTATCCCTGTATTCAGTGTTTCTTAGTAGTTCATTAAATGGAACAAATATTTTAAGCTTTGAAAGCTCATTTTTTAGATTAAAACCAGCACTAATCTTTTCCACGTCAACCGGAGTCGCCTTCTTTATTACTTTATCTCTTTGTACATCATTTTCCACCTCTTTATTTACAAAAGAATCTTTTGGTAGTTCTTTTCCTTTTTCTCCATTCAAAGAACTAGAGGAAGGCTGATTTGGGTTTGCCTTCCCTTTATTTATGAGGACATCCTTGTTCCTCAATCTGATTTTCCTTTGCACATCATCCATAGCATGTAAATAACCTCTTTGATACTGTTCATTTTCCATCTCAAATTCTTCACTTGCATCTTCCTGTGCAAACATATTATGTTCCTCTTCATTAAGATATATTTCTGAATCCTGCTCTCCAAATAGATGAATCTCATTCTCTGGGGGATCTTCTTCATCAGCAACATAATTTTCAGGAAAAGGTGGACGGATGGGTTGTTCTTCTGGGTTTCTTGGTTTTCTCTGGTCTCTCTGTCTATTTTGTGGAGGAACAGGGGGATTTGGCCTTCTGAAATTTGGATTCTTGATTTAGGGCTCCCCTTGCTCTCTGTTGAAAGGCCTAGTATCTATGGTTAACCTATCCATCAACTTTTCCATGGTTTTCAACATCATTTCAAATTTAACATCAGTGGAAGAAGATGAAGTAGAAGGCACATTTTCTTCTTTTCTCCTCCTATCCATATCTCTATGTTTCATCTTTCCACTTGCCATCATGTTAGCTTCCACTTCTAGGGCATCAGTAAACATGGCAGCAAGAGTTGCAGATTTCCTTTCCCGCAACGAAAATGCAAAATCATTATCAAAGGGCCCAGCATAATGTAATTCAGTGGCTGTAGGGGAAGGGTTTATATCTTGCGGAATAGAGTTGTAGGCCTTCATAAATATGCTTGAGAATTCATGAACAGACTTGAACCCCCCTTTTTTAAGACTGTTATACTGATATAAAAGCTGTAGAGGATTTTGTTTATTATCCCACCTGTCCAAGAAAGCATTTTGGTAGTCCTGGAAATTTGCTATAGATCCATTCGACAAGTCCTTAAACCACTTCTTTGCCTCCCCAGACAAACTTTGGGAAAATAACCGCATTTTAACATCAGGATAATCAAATTCTTCTAAGTCGATAAAATCTTCAAATTTGGCAACATGTTGTTTCGCAGTTATATCACCTTCTCCATCAAACAAAGGAATTCTCTGGGAATAGTTTTAAGGGAGTTCATGCAATAAAGCGGCCAAACACAAAGGGGAAAATCTGGCAGCCATAGTTCTAGGTGGATTCACAGGGATTGAAGAGCTTTGAGTATGCTCAGAGGTAGATGTTTCAACTTTAGAGGTTTGTTGCAAATCGCTCCAGAGGGAATCTAACAGGTAAGATTCTAACCTACGAGGATTGAACTCAGTGTTTTTAAGGTCAGATTCAGATTTGGTTCTCAACAGATTTTTTCCAGTGTTAACTCCCCATTCTAGATCAATATAGGAATCTTGGGATGATGATGCACCAAACAAAGGAAAACTTACCTTTTATTTATTTTTCTTCTTAAATAACTTTTTGGGTCTTCAAAACTTTTGAAAATTTGGGTATCAGAGTTACCTCGCGTATGTCTTCTTGAAGCCAGAATGACTCTTTAAGTTCTGAAAAGGTTTCACAGTGGAGTCGCCAGGGAAAATATACAACCTTCTTTTCTTTTCAAAATTCCTGTTTGCCCACAGAAATATTTCTTCAACTTTGTCGTTCTCCTAGGGCAGATAATGCACTTTCGTTCCTTGGCAATGGCGCCAGTTTGTTAGCACTTAGAATATACCCAGGGTGTAAAAGGTAAACTCCAAGGTAACAACAAAACCACTTTAGAAAGAAACTGGTATTTTCTTCCAGAGAGGGATCTCTCAATACAAATTTAACACGACCAGATAATAAACAACACTTAAATATTTGTATGTTTGGCTGAAACAATCACATAACCATTGGGCATGGATTCATATACATATAAGGAGATCACAAAGATGTATACACAAGATTTATCAAAGGCAAGGTAATCACATCATCACAGTCATTCAATTTGATCCAGATGAAACAGAGGAAGCGAGGAAACAACCCATTAATACAGAGCATCAAAGATGAATTCCATATCAACTTTAGCAGAAAAATATATAAAATATCTAAAATGATGACTAGAGCATAAACATATGAATTCTAATCATCCAACACTGTATTCCAGATACAAAGAAGAGACAAAATGGAGTGTTACACAAGGGAGATACAATCACATAAAGAAAGAAGCACAGACTGTAATATCAATGATACAGGAATCTCTGACAAAATTCTCATGCATTCACTTCGTTATTTCAAAAATAGATATGTTATCCAAAATTATTCCACAACACAATGGGTTCCAACCCCCATCTCATAAAAAAGATGCAATTATATACATAAAATAATAGGTCTTCCAAGAAGATCAATAACTGAATGATTAGCTTAATTTAGAGTTTTGCAACTGAATCCCTAACTCCTAGGAATAAATTACAAATCCAATCCTAACAGATCATAAAGTAAAAATCATCTTGATAATATGTCCTCGCCCAGTCAGCTCCATGTCTTTTCCCAGTCAGCTCCTTGTCTTCGCCCAGTCAGCTCCTCGTCTTCGCCCAGTCAGGTCCATGTCTTCGCCCAATCAGCTCCTCGATGTATGATGCTTATCTTTAGGAATGAAGAATGTACTTTGTCTTTCCAAACCGCTCCATGGCTTTCCACTGTTCTGCGCTTGGGGTATCACACTCCATCATTTCTCGAATTGATACTTCGAGCTCCATATATGCTTCATAGGATTTCTTGGGCAATCTGCTTCTAATAATTGCGAACTTCTGTAGAATTTCGAAATCTTCTGTTAACATATCCAAAATGGTTTTCCTTGTTAGGATTTTCTCCAAATCATTAAATTTGGAGTGGTCCATGTAGCACTGAACAAGCAAGCTATGATAGTGTTCTTGTGAGAACATCCACCCCTTCTCGTCCCAGAAGGAAGGCAATCCGTCCTCGAACAGCTCCTTAAAATCCTGTTTAAAATTATTAACCTGCAAAAGCAATTCTTCTGATTTATCTTGGACCGTCTTCATTAAGTGATGCTTGTGGATGAAATTATTTTCCCACAGCACTATTGATATTCTATCTTTTATCCCCATATCATGCAATTTCTGATATGTCAATGAATTTAGAAAATTCAGTGTGTTCTGAGCCGTGGTAAGAGGTCTTCTCTCCATGTGTTCATTTACCAGCTTTAATCTCTGGTGAGCCAAGTTGATTAGTGTATTCAAATCATCAATAAAATTTAGATAGTGCCGGAATTTGTTAATCTCTATAGACAAGGTATCCCAAATGATATGTTTTGCTCCTTGAAGAGGGCCTTTCCTGATGTTTTTCTCCTTTAGCTCGTTGAGTTTTTTCTGCAACTGATTTCTATCCTGCAATATTTGTTTTTTATTTTCACTTACTTTGGCCAATTCAGCTTTTATTTTTTCATTCTCTGCCTTCAATTCTTTAATTGCCTCATCTTTCAAGCTCACCTAGGACATTGGCACTAGCAAATCATTTGCGGAGAAATCGTCCAATGGTTTCTGGATATTAACAATGGACAAGTCTTCACCGGTGGGAGTTTGGCTCATCAACTCCTCCATAATTTCCTTCTCATCATTCTGATCTTTTTTCATCAAGGAAATTTGGGATAATAGTTCTTCCTTTTCGGCCTCCCACCTGTCTTTTTCTTCCTGTAGCTCGCCAGCTCTTCCTTTATACTCCATCATCTCTTGATGGACTTTATCCTTCTCTTCTTGGAGAGCCAATAAATCAGAGGATTGAACATGTTTGGCACCTGGGATCTTCAGCTTTTTCTTTAGGACCTAGAGTGCATTGTCCTTTTCTTCTAACATCCTCTTGACTGCCTGGGTGTTATCTGAACTAACAATGTTTGTTTGCAGCTTTCTAATCTGAATGACATTTGCTTTATTCTCAACTCTCTCATGATTCAATTGAATTTCTAATTTGTCTATCAAAACTTGCGATTTATTAATCCTTACCATGGCTTGCAATAAGTCTGAGTAAATGATATCACTGGTTTGTTTGTGAAGTTGTATCTTATCCGGAGTACTGATTTTGTCTAGCCAGATCTCCATTTCAGACATCTTCTTGTCGCTTACCATAGCCATCTTAAACGCATTTCTCTCAGCATCTCTGGCAGTAACTAGAGAGGTTTTTGAACTGTATAAACTTCTCACTCGCGGGAGAAAATTTCTTGTCTCCTCCATAGACTGTTTCCTCTTCTCCATAACTTAAATACCGGGCTTGATTCTGAACTGTCTACATCACCTTCTACATTTTTAAAAGAGAATTGATTTACTTGCACAGTTGTCACGGGAACTAGGGAAGCCCTTTTGAAACCATCAGAAACTTCCTCATTTACAATTTCACCACCTTCCAGCAGCTTTGCTTTTTTATGGGACCCATCTTCGTCCAATTCCATACTCTCAATTTCAGACAAACTCCTCTTAATCACAATACTAGAACCCTCTATTATCTAGGTTGCTGTGACAGGTACAGTATGTGCATCTTCATTAGACTTTGATCTCTCAGTAAATTGCAGCAAATTGGCCGTCTCAGCCAACCCCTCAATAGGTTGGTGCTCAAATGGTTTATTCTTGTTGACCTGCTTCCTCAATGAGATCACATGGTGGGGATCGTAATTCACTTTTGACTCCTTTTGGAAATCCATATTCTCCAGCAATTTATCTATGAATACTAAGGCGCCTTTACCTTTAAAAATGAAAGAGCCGACTTTAAGTGGAAATTTAATGTTTGAAGATCTTTTGAAAGCACCAAAATTCTCTTCTTCAGACAGTAATCTCTGCCTCATGAATTCAAGTGCGAAAATCCTCGGGGTTAAAAAGGCAGGTAACCTGTAAGGCTGACCGGTAAACCCATATATTCTTAACACAGTGTAATATTTGTACAGGAACCAATCCCCAACCCGATCTTCGGGTGAAGACTGCATTAAACATTTCATCTCGTCCAGGACACGGGGCATTTCCTCATCAAATAGCATTTTGTACATTTCCGACATGATCGAATTAGCAAATTCGAACATGTTGATTTGCTTGGGAAAATCAGAAGAGCATAGAGTTCTTAAAAATTTCAACTCAGTGACATTGGAGCATAACAGCATATTGAGCAAGTAGGTCTGAAACCTAAAAAACTGAACTTTTGGAAACTCAGTTAACTGAAAATGGATTGCTTCAGCGAGAAACTCATCTAAATTTAACACAGGGATTGACTGGGAATCCGAGCTTAAGGAACTTATTCTTAATAAAAAAACAAGGATGACATCTCCCACATGACAATCATCATCCAGACCTAATACTCGACAGACCAGGGATATTACCAATTGGACTTCATTCTTAAAAATGTGCACAGGATAAGGCAGGAAAATACCATTAAGGGACTGACCTTCTTTCAGAATGGTAGACAGGAAGTGGCAGCGACTTTCAGTTTCACAGTTCTTGTAAAATTCAGCAAGGACCGACTCACGATTAACAGGGTAATTTTTAGGCAAATTAAGGTTTTCTCTGATGACTGTGGCATCGACCTTACAAAGTATTCTGGACACGGACTGACTCATGATAATCCTCTGAGAAGGAGAGTAGTTGATAGCACACCACTCTGCAAATTTCAGGAAATGGAGGGTTTGCTCGAGAGCGAAGTAATATAGGAAAGATTTACACACATTCAATACATCGTTCCCTTGTGATTTGTAATACCACAATTTCTCCTTACTGACAGACACGCTCCCTACAGATAGGAAGGGGTTGCACACGCCCCTGTCTCTGTCTACTAAAAACTCCTCTCTATCATCTACGACCTGACCAGACACTTGAATTTCTTTCCCCTGGTCCATTACTTAATTTACAATGGTAATTTGGACAGAGGAATTACAGGATTTAATCCTTACCTGATTGACTGTAGAGGCGTGTGCTCGGAGCGTGCCCGAAACTGACAAATGGAAGCTGCTGAATCGGCCAGTCCTTTTCACCCAGTCCCAAGCAAATAAAATAATCATTGGAGAATTCAACCTTGCTTTTATAGGACCCCACTTCCGGAGAGCTCCTTCAGCGGTTTGCGCGAAACCACTTTAGCCTCCGGAGTATGGCACAATTCGCCACGTGGACAATAGTTTATTTTCCGCAACCACCATCTATTCCTATCTGCCGTGCACTTCCATTCTCCAGATTCATTCAAGACCATTGATCTGACTCTTCTTTAATTTCTAACCCTTGGATCACATGCCACGTACCTCATTCTGCTGGGCGTCTTGGTAATAAACAACGTGCAAGTCTCCATACCGAAAACATCTCCAACCGTCGATGAAATCGCCTCTCATCACTCCGCTATTAGATCGGGAAGGAGATATTCGATTCCATTGAGTTTCCCAACCTTATCCTTCGCGCAACTTCATGCTCCGGAATCGCCCACAGCCATAGATGCGATCAACCTTTATTTGTGAGCCGTTGGATTGGGTGACACCTACTAAATTCCACTGGGCTCCTTCATTTTAACCACCGTGCAAGTTTATGTTCCAGAATCGTCAACTGCCATTGATCCACTTCATCTTTAATCCTCAACTGTCAGATCAATCGCCACATACTCATTCCGCTGGGCACTTTGGATTTATCTGCCATGTAGGTTTTGGCTCCGGAATCAATTCCAACCGTGGATGTGATCTAACTTTACCTCTCCGCCGGAATCTATTGCTTTAACCAACATGCGATTCCACAAGGTAGATTAAATATGGACCGTGGATCTTCCCGAAACAAATTGATAGTCGCTGATCTATGCACCCGATTAAATGCCTGAACATACTTTATCTTCCTTGCACCTTTTTAAGAGCGGAGAGAATATCATCCATTGATTTTCTTCTTTCTTCCATCGCGGCTTAGGATCTTTGGTAACTTAATCACTTTTTTTCCTATCATCCCATTCTTACAATATATCTTTTAACCAAAGTACCCAAACAACCATTATCTTTTTTCCACCATGGTATTCTTGCTCCCTGGCTAAATAATGGTGTTAACAATGCCAACCAATTCCGACCGTGACAGGACTGCTCAGTTGCAAAAGATTTCAACACATGTCTACTTATAAACTATGGAAAATGGGTGGGTTGGAGTTTGAAACAATGCACCGAATCATGGCCCAAGTGGGTTATAAACAAAATTTATTATGAATTGTTTGGGTTTAAACTAAATGAAAAGTGCTATGTTTATATCTATGGTTGGTATAGTTCCACAACTTACTAACTATATGATCTAAACACATTAACAATAAACCAAAACAAACTTGGAGGTTTTCAACCATATGCCCAATTAGGCAAATTTGTTGCAACTAAGAATTCATGAGAATAATGTGAAGGGGGTCTTCTCAAGCTATATAAACCCTCTTATTCTCCATTTTCCACTCATTCTTTGGAGTGGAGACTTTGTAGCTAAATGAGAGAAGGGATATTGCGTAGCTCTGCAGGAGGAAGGTACGAGTGTTTATACTCGTTTTACACTGTCTTCAGTCTTCGGAGTTGTTGGAAGCAGTCTTGTTGTGTTTTGGGCAGCGATTATCTTCCTGACCATTGTTGCCAAGGTATCATTGTATCATTGCCATGTATTTTTCCTTCATGCTAAGATTATAGATCGGCCCGAAGACATAGTCCATCCTGGATGAACTCCGTTATCAACTTGTTGTCTTTATGTGCGTATTGTCTATGCTGTTTGGTTCTCTTATTATGGATTTGTGAGCTTCATTCATGCTCTTTATGCAATTCATGTTAATGTCATAGAGTAGCAATTGTCTTGTTTTCATATCAACAAGGAGGATTTCATCCCACAGTAGGAGCCAGATGTTATAACTAGATTTTGTTCTTAAGTTATGTGCCTTATTTTTCAAACATTGTTTTCCTATTACCTTTCAATTTTGAGTTGGTTTTGAGGGTTTTTAGAAATAAATACATTTTTGTTTGATTTTATGCTTTTAATGATTTGGTTATTTCATTTTTGTTGGTTTTAAAGTTTTTCTTTGGGCTTATTAGTTAATATATATATTTAAGGTCTGAAAAGATTATAATAGATTTTATTTCAAGTTTTAGTTTTATGACTAACCTTCATTTTAAAGTCATGGCTAAAAGATATGCAAAATGGGGATTCATGTAGCACAAGGTTGAAAATCATTGAACAAGGGTGCTACAAGAATCTCGAATTATCGAAATTATGGCAAATAACTGTGATGGTTTGTAATCGACAATAGTGGGAACCTTTTTTGTAGCACCTGTGAGGACAAATTGATACATGCTAGAACCCATTGATGATCATGGAAAGTGTATGAGAGGATGAAAAGATTATTAAGGAGGATTGTGGTTTTACTTATCATGATTTCATGAGGTTAGAGTATTGAAAGATGTGGTTGGTACTTGTGGCTGTTGCAGAAGACAATATTGAAATCTTTCAAACATCTATCCAAAATACAATAGCGCATATTCACGATCTCATCTATCATTATGACAAGTGCATGAACATTCGAATCATGGTCTACATTGATGGGAGTTTGTTTATGAAAGGATTATGGAAAATTGTTAACCCACATGTTACTAATTTTTGTTGCAGAGAAGAATTTAAGATATTTTTGAAGTTGTTTAAAGAAATATTCAGGTTAGGGTTATATTCCAAAAATGAAGAAAAGAGAAAATACTAACAGAGTTGAACCCACTGATACAAGATGGACGATTAATTTTCCTGATTGTGCAACGATGTTTCAAAGAGATGGATGGTTTTATTTATTTGAGAGAATTAAAGGTTTTAACCCAGAAGTGTCATATCATTTTTCTTAGGGTTTTGATAAAGTCACAGTTACAATTGATACCCTAAAAATTTGAACTGACAAAAGAATTGATATTAGAAGCTACAAGCATAGAAAATGATGGAGAGATGTGGTTTAAGAAGATACCTTTCACCTTCAGCCCAAATGATTTCCTATTACCTAAAGTAGAAAACCTAGATTGGGGGAAAGGTGTACAATTAGACAAATTTAAACTTGAGTGGAGAGAAGCCATTAGAATTTTACAAATCTATATCACATGTGAGGGGATATTTGCTCTCGTTTTCAAATATCATGTCATCTTATTACGACATTTGAATCAATAGTCTAGGATGAACTTACCCTGTTGCCTCTTAAAAAGGCTGCAAAAGATGTCAAACAGGATAAAAGGGCATAGGGATCATACTCATCAATCTATTTTTCATCATGGACAAATAAAGTTGATTGTTTGCACAGTCCTTCAGAAGAAGAGCAGAACTTGGGATCATTTGTTGTTTTCATTAGGCTTTCATAATGGGCAAGAAGACCAACCCAAAAAGAGGCGAATGAACAAATAGTATATCCTTATAAAAAGGTTAAAGAAAGAAATAACTGATGAGTTGTTAAAGGATAATGTTCAAGAGGAATGTTCAACTCAAAAATTCAAAGAGCTTGTATGTGAAGAACTAAAAGAAGTATTTGATGGTAATCAAGAACAGGTTTTAGAGAATACAAAAGAGGACCAGATAACTGTTATAAATCAGGAAGAAGGAAGGAGTTCATTAGAATGAAATCAGAGTTTTACAAGTATACAAGGAAACATAACAGAGGTTCTTGTTCCAGTTAAACTGAAGGATGATAATTTGCAAATTCCAAATAAAAATCTTAAAGGAAAATTTTTGGTAGATGAATTGAAAGATGAAACTATACAAATATCAAGTGTAAAGTTTCAAGGGAAATCTTTTGTAATGTTAGGAGAATTGAAATGGAGACCAAAAACAAGAGCCAGAAACAAATTGAGACTTAACATGAAAATGATTCTTAAACCTAATTTAATGAAGGAGAAGATGACTATGATTGAAGATTATTCATCTCAGGAAGACATGGAAGAAGAAGAAATCCTAAGTTTTCAGCAAGTTCATATTAAGAAAGAACATTCAGTGATTTTAAAGTTATCTCCAGGAATAAATAAGGTTGCAGAACAACCAATAGATTTCAACACTGAAAGAGGTAGGTCTTTAGAAGTTCTTGTTGAAGAAGAAGCAGTAAAAGATGAAGAAGATGATGACCTAATTTTAAAAAAAATTGATNTCCAGTTTATTTTTAGTTTAATCGAACTGCTACTAAGGATTCCAGATTCCTTAGTAGGTGCTCATCAGCACAAGCTAGGGTGAAAACCCTAGCTACAATATCCCATGGCTGTCAGATAAAACTTCTACATTATAGTGAGGAATGTGCATAGATTCAAAAACTGAGAACTTGAAGAAGACTATGAAGCAATATATATACCAGGTTGGTTTTCTTAGTGAGACCAATGAGGGATTGGTTATGACTAATAGAATACTGAGAGAGGACCTTGATGATATCAATACTCATTACCAGGAATTGATTGTTGTTTAAAAAGAGGCCTTGAAGAGAAAAAGACAAACTCAGAGCCAATTTGAAGAATTGAACCAAAAGGTTCAAAGTCCGACCTAGTAGAACAATATGTTATTAAAGAATATCGAAGATTTAGAAGAAGAGCAGTAGAGAAGTAAAAGGTAGTCACATGCCTTAGAAGGAATTGCATTGTTATTTGAGGCAACCAAGTATCTCTGAAGATTACTAGTGACAGGTGTCAAGTAGTTTATTTTTGAAATAGTTAATAGTTTATTTTTGAAAAGACAATTATTTTTGTAACTATTTTGAATCTTGACCTAAAAAGTTAGTTTAGTTAGTTATGTAACCATTTTTTTATGGAAAAAGGATAAAAGTAGGAAATAAGTTAGAGGTAGGGTTTGACTTTTTCTCAAGGAGAGGCTCTAAAGCTGATGTAGCTCAAGCTAAGACTTATAACTCTTATGTAAGTTTGAAGACTGTTATTGATTATATACATACTGATAAGCCATTTTTACCTGTTATGCTGATTTTTTTTATAATCTGTTTGATTACTCAACATACAACTTCATTTCTTGTTTAAGGTTTTACTCATGCAATTGCTTGTGTCTTATGGATGGAATCAATATTATTTGTGTAATGCTTATGATTTATTCATATGTGTTTGATCCATAGCTCTTCAAACTTGTTCATGATCTAGTTCTGTGTTAGCTTGTTTATGTTTTTACCTCCTTGTTGATAAATTTTTAAACCATACAAAAAAATCATTTTATTTTCTTTTTGAGATTGTGTTAGCTTGTTCTTGTGGTAGTCTAGGAACAATTTCTAGCACTAACATCTTTGGCGCCATTGTCGGAAACGAAACTGAAAGTATATCTTCCCTGGTTTTTATCTTTTAACTGATTTTGAGAGGTGAACAAAATCAGCAAATATTTTAGACTACTCTTTCACCAAGTAGTATCTACAGTGGCTATGGGAATATTGGGATAAGTTGTAGGAATATGATTTCGATAAGTTGCAGGAATTTAAAAAATGTTTATGAATAATGAATTTCAATAGTTATGACTGTATTAGTTAAATAAGGGCACGCTTGTGAATGAAGAGGAGTGTTACAGAGTTTATTATTTGTTAAAATAATAAATAGAGATACAACCTTTTGAAAAGGGTGCATTTTCTAGATTAAAAGGGTGTGAATGGTGAAAGGGTATGATGCTAGAAGAAGTATATAAATAGAAGTTTGAGATTGAATATGGTTGTATCTACAATCCATACCAATACAGAAACAAGTAAAACAGAGACCAAGGGAGACATATGAAGCTATGGAATTTTCGTAAAAACATAGCAGGGTGGCAGGCTGGCGCTAGGGAAGGAAACAAGCCTGCAGGGGGTCGTAGCCTCCTTCCAGTAGTAGCTGGTAAACAGGGTTTCATAGCATCCTTTCAGTAGTAGCTAATAAAACCAATGGGTCGTAGCCTCCTTCTAGTAAAAGCTGGTAAATAGGGTGTAGCATCATCCTTTCAGTAGTAGTTGATAAAATCAGGGGGTTGTAGCTTCCTTCCAGCAGCAGCTGATAAATAGGGTGTAGCAACATTGTTTTAGTAGCAGCTGAAAAAACTAGGGGGTTGTATCCTCCTTCCAGTAGTTGCTGGTAAAAGGGATGTAATATCATCCTTATTTGTAGAAGTAGGAAAAAAATATTTGTTAAATACAATTTTGGAGTAATAGGAAGTGTTGTTTCTTTACCCAATTCGGATTTCACGATAAA
>LPNX011062101.1:313730-332905 GCA_001517045.1 Pseudotsuga menziesii | reverse complement strand
CCCCCCCCCCCCCCCCCCCCCGTCTCTCAGTATTGTCTAATATTCCAACAAAGAACTTTTACATCCGGAGGGCGTTTCGCATGAAACAAACATCACCAAAAATATCTTGACGATGTCTTCACATCTGGAAATTTTAATTTAATTTTTGAATCCTTTAATTTTGATCAAAATTCTAGATGCTCCTGGATCAAACCTTCCTGCTTGAAAGCTTTTGGGCCACAAAAAACATGAAATCATTCAAAAAATAGGTGAGGGTACAACTCCCTCACTCTTTCAGTCCTTAGCCACTTTGATTTGCTTGGATGCATTCCTTTCCTCCCCACATGAAGAAATTCCATGTCACCTCTTCATGAATATCTTCCCTTTTATCAAGTATAACATCTTCCTAAAGTTCATTGAGATACTCATGAGAAAACTCATAAACATAAGGTACTTGAACTTGTACATCTTGGTCTACAATCATAGGAGGCTCATACATTTTTAAGTTTTCTACATTAACAATGGAATACATTTGCATATAAGGAGGAAATTCTAACCGAAAATCATTATTACCAACTTTATCCAAAATTGTAAAGTCCATATTTGATAGGTTTCAACTTTGTACCTTCACCTTGGAGTCAATATTTGCTGATATGAAGCCATACTCGATCACCAATTTGGAAATGATGATATTCCTGATGCTTTTCATGTCATTCTTTATACTTGTCCTGACTTGATTCCAATTGTTCCTGCACTGTTTGATGAATCAATTGGATCTACTGAATAAACTTCCTACCTTTATCCACATAAAATTGTCCATATTCCACTGTATCTTTCCCAAAAACAAAGTCTAAGGGAGACTTTGGCAAATACCCAAAACATGCCTCAAATGGAGACTTTTGTGTTGAAGAGTGTATGAATCTGTGATAGGCATGTTGTGTTGGACAAGACAAGCTAACTGAAGGGGGGGTGAATTAGTTAGCTACCATAATTTAATTCTTAACACTTTTAAGATTAATACAAAAAAATTAATCAATCCATAAACACTGAGACACATAATTTTTCATGAGGAAACCCATAAAGGGAAAAAACCTCTTTCTTTAGATGTAGGGAAAGCATTAACTTCTTTATACATCAATTTTATTTGAGTAAATGAATCAAATGAAGAAACTACCTTTGTTTCTTTAGGATCTACTGAAAAGAAGCTTCTACTCCTTCTTTGTACAAGCAACAACTTGTATTGAAGACTTATAGTCTTCCCTAGATCTACCCTTCATCCTTGTAGCACAAACACTAACCTGTTTCACACATTTTCAAGCTTAAACCTATTACCTTTTTCAAACAGAGCCTATATTAAATATAAAATTTATCAAGAACAATAGTGTCAAATATTCTCTTTCAACATCATCCTGTCAAAAACATCACTTTCAAAACCTATCTTTCATAGCCATCCTGTCAAAATATCTCTATTAAAACCTATCTGTCAAAAATTAACTTGTCTATTTCAACATAACTCTGTAATTCTATCTTAACATATATTCATTTATATTGCAAGTGTAAAACTTAGAAATTTAATACCAGTGATATAAACTCTTTCACAATTCGTTCACACAGATTATTCAATCTTCATTTCAATGTTCAAGATGACTACTATGATTTCTCCAGTCTACAAAAAACTTATTAACTTATCAAATCTCTGCATATCATTTATTTCATTTTAATTCCTTAAATATGTAGACTACTTTCTTCATTTATTGATCAATCCAAAATTATATGAGCATATACAGGGTCCAAAGAGTCACACAATACTTTCTCTATCTCATCATATAATCAAATCATGCAAAAATACTTCTGTCAGAAATAAATTTACAACGCATCAACTAATATAGCTATTTACTTCACCCTTTTTTGTTTCATAATGGAGATTTAACACATACCTTTACTTCTTTGATCAATGTGGTGAATTTAAATATATCTTCTACAATTTGTTCAATGCTGAGACTTTGGTGTTGGTTCCACCTTGGTTGCTATGTGTTGTTGGAATACTGAGAGGGGGGTGAATCAGTATTTGCACAATTATAAAAGTTTTAATCAAGAGCAAGTTTCTAATCACCAATCACAGCATAGCATCAATGTACATTAAAATAACAAAATGCATAGTACACAATATTTTGACGTGGAAACCCAAGTCCTAGGGGTAAAACCACAGAATCCTTTTTAAAAATAAATTTCACCCAACAGCAACAGAGGTAAAAAATTTGATACAACTTTTCCAAGTACAACTTGAAGGGGCTACAATCCCTTAGTATTATCCAACTACAACTAGAAATCTACTACAACAGCTTCACACACAAGATTGTGAGCCCTAACACCACCCTAACACCCTGAAGAAGAAGAATACTGAACATGCGACTTATCAAAACCAATTACTGAATTTGTTGCTAATAATATCTTCTCTTTGATCACTGCCAAGTCATCACTGTATACTGATAAGTCATTTCACTACCATACATTGTTCATGTACATAATTGTACACCTCATCATAGACACTCATTGAACAAGTAATTTTGCTCTTCTTTCACTGAACATAAGGCATGCATTGTCATGCATCATCATCATAGGGAATGCATCCTCATTATCAAATATACATCCCCATCATCTCAGTGTGCACCGTGTATGAATCATCAACATCAAGTATACATCATCATTTCAGAGTGCATCGTGTATGCATATTCAACATCCATTCTACATCATCATCGTGTGCATTATCATAGACTGTACATCATAGTGCATAGGAGTCTATCATAATAGCATATCATGCATTATTATCATAGAGTGTACATCACAGAGTGTATAGGACTGGATAGGAATGTATCATCATTTTATAGCACATAAATCACAATGGATTTACTTCACATCACTGTACATATACTGCATTTATTGTACATCATTGTATGATACAATCAATACTATTCACACATTTGATTGGGCATTGTACATACATACCTTGATCAGTGCATGTCAAAGACTCACACTTGGGCTATGTATTTCTTCTATAGAAGACCCCAAATAAGACAACCGTGGACTTGAATATGACCTCAACCATTGTAGATGAATTTAAAAGTAAAAGCTGAGACTGTGCGTAACTATTGTAGATGATTATCACTTTAAGTATATTGTAGAATACCTTTTAAAACTCTTATGCTAAGGAAGAATTTGAAAAATAGGGCTTGCTTGTGTCGAAGGATATCATCTGTGGAGGCTCAGTCTTGTCATTAACCAAGGCAAAAAAATCATCAACCAAAACATTGTTGAGTCCCCCAAAACTTGTTCTGTTCAAACTTGCAAAACATTGGACTGTATGAGTAGAGTTTAGATTGTTGTTTTACCCCAAAACCCATACTGTAAGTTGGTAAGAAGGAAACAACAACATCAATCAAATGTTGAAAACCCAGGAGAAACTCAAACTTGTTCAAACTCGGACTGTTTAAGTGCTAAGTTGGAGAAAAGTCGAAACTGTGTAAATATTGGTAAGAACACAACATATAAGATAAAATTTTGTTGTAGATTCCACTAAATTTTTCTTCAGCAATGAAAAACCTTAGTCAAGCTCTCCTCAGTCTACGAGTTCCCTCTATCAATTGTGTGTTTTTACATTCATTGTGATAAAGGTTATGGCAAAATTTTGGTGTATAAATACTTGTTGAGGGAGTGGAATAGGATTGACTTCAAGAAGGTCAAACAATTTATTAAATTTAAAAATGCTTTAACAATTGATGAGGCCGAATTCAAGGGAAGTTTTTCTTTAATTTTTAATTCAAATAAAATACCAACATGGAGGAATCCTAAGCAGGACGACTTGTAACAAAGTTGTTAAGATGATTTAAATATTCATAGGACCATTTTAAATTAAGTTAAATGATAGGGTGTTTACCAATCTTTATGTCAACAACTTCCATGCCACTTCTTGTGGGTTTGAGGGTCGCCAAATTAGGTCTTCAAAGACTAATCAATAAACATGAAATGGGCATCATTACGGGATCAAAAGGAAATCATTATGCAACATTCAAGAATTGTTGGTGTTTTAAGTACAAGGAATGCATCATAGGGTCAAGTTCTAGTTTGTGGTATTAGGGACCTATTATCAACCCAAATGCATCCCAAGTCATGCCCATCTATAGTGTTTTGGCAAACTTCAATCCTAATATGTCCTTTTGTGTACCAACATAAGGAATGTTGGAACTTGGACGGAGAAGTGCCATTTGGGTTGATAACAGGACCAAAGGTAAGAGTTTTAGGATTTGTTATTAGGTCATCAAAGTCAACATATGCAAGGATGTGACCCACATCACAAGGGTTTCAACCAAGACATGTATGACAATCAACAATATGTGTGTGAGACCCCAAACAACAAATGACCATCTCCAAGGTTACCATGACCTTAATAAAATACAAATGAACACAAAATGGGTTGACATTTGGTCTCTTTGAAGTTCTACAACTTCTTCAACCCACCAAGGACACTTTCTAGGGTACTAGGGAAAAGGTCGTGGACTTGGGGAACCAAAGAAACAACTAGGGAACCATAGAAATACCTTAGGGGAACTTAAACACAATAAAGGGTAGACATTTCCATTTCCATTGTCCTAAGGGATCGAAGGGATTCAGACTTGGGCTTGGATAATGTCAAAAGGTATTATTTGAAACTGAGAACTACATAATCCTCAGGGGCTTCTCAAGGGGAACCAAGACACACGTATTGGCATCAATGAGAATTTAGTCAACAATATCCCCCTTTTACATTAATGACAAATTCAAAGCTCGCCCTCAGAATGAGCTTCATTTGTTCACAAATATCCCCCTTGCTCAAATTTTTCTCCCCCTTTGGCATCAATGGAAAAGGGTTCTCCTTGTATTTTTACTTCTCCCCCTATCATACCATTGTGTTGTTGAATATGGATCAATTCAATTTGGAGATAGTATGAATCCCAATTTTTCTCGAAGTTACTCAAATGTCTCTCTTGGTAGAGGCTTAGTAAAAATGTATGCAATCTATTCTTTTGTCCCAATATATTCCAACTTGATATTCTTATCTATGACTTTCTCCAGAAGAAAGTGAAACTTGATAGAAATATTCTTGGTCTTGGAGTGTATCAATGGATTCTTGGAAATACTGATGGCACTTGTATTGTCACATAGAATTGGAATTGGCTCATCACATGTAATGTGTATGTATTGTAGATTTTGTTTCCACCAAAGAATATAAGTACAACATGCTGCTGCTACTGCTATATATTCTGCTTTAGCGGTTGATAAGGACACTGAAGAATTTTTTTGCTCGACCAAGATACTAGACAATTTCCTAGGAAAAATGTTGTTCCACTGGTGCTTCTTTTGTCATGAACACATCCTATTCAATCTGCATCTGAATAAGCTATCAATGTTAGCTCATTTAATTTTGGATACCAAAGTCTAAATTCCATAGTTCCTTTGATATATATAAATATCCTTTTAACTGCTATAATGTGAGTTTCCTTTGGAATAACATGGAATCTTGCAAATTGTCCAATGGATTGCATCACATCTGGCCTTGAGGATGTTACATATAGTATACTACCAATCATTGACCTATAAATCATTTGATCAACTTTTTTAGATTCATCTTCCTTTCTTATCTTACAATCGGTGATCATAGGAGTACTCACATATTTACAATCTTCCATCTTGAATTTCTTGAACATTTTCTTGATGTATTTTGTCTTGGTAATGAAAATTCCTTTTGTTTGTTGAGATATCTGAAGTCCCAAGAAGAAGGTTAATTCACCGATAAAATACATTTCAAACTCTTTCTGCGTGTCCTTATAAAATTGTTTACTTAGTGAATCATTGTCACTTCCAAAGATGATATCATCAACATATAATTCAATGATGAGTATGTTTTTGTTGTCCTATTTGATTTACAAATTATTGTCTGCACTTCCCCTCTTAAATATTTGTTGATACAAGTACTTGTCCAATCTAGAGTACCAAGCTCTAGGATCTTGCTTCAGGCCATATAAATCCCTTTTAAGTCTACATACATGGTCCTTGTTTTCCTAAATTTGAAACCCTTATGGTTGTTTGATGTATAATTCTTCTTCTAATTACCCATTCAGGAAAGATGATTTTATGTCCATTTGATAAACTTTAATGTATTTGGAACAAGCATAAGCCAATATCATTTTGATAGCTTCCATTCTGGCTACTGGTGCAAATGTTTCTTCAAAGTCTATTCCTTTGATCTGAGCATATCCTTTACAAACCAATCGGGCCTTGTTTTTGATTACCTGTCCATCTTCATTCATTTTGTTTCTGCAAACCCACTGTGTGCCAATCGCATTCTTGTTATTTGGTATAGGAACAAGTTCTCATGTTTCATTTTTCACAATTTGATCCGATTCTTCTTCCATTGTTTTGATCCAATGCTCATCTATATTGGCCTCTACAAATGTTCTTGGTTCAATTATAAACAATAAAGAGAAGTGTACCTGCTCTTTTCTTCCATATTTTCTTCTTCTAGTTCCTATTCTAGAATCTTTATCACCAATAATTTGATATGATGGATGGTTATTTTGGTACTAGTTCTTAGGAATATGTTGATCCTTATATGCTTCGTGTTCAATAGTTAGTTGATTATGTTCTTCATTCTCATCTAGTTGTTCTTCCATTTTAATTTCCTTCATTTCTTTTTTATCAAAAGCTTATTTTTCTTCATCGTCCAATTCTTCCGAGTCTTCTTTGAATGATGTTAGTTTGGTCTTGTATATTTTCACATTGATTATTTTGATTGCCTTGTTTAATAACAAATTATAGCATTTGTAATATTTCCTTTTGGATGAATATCCAATGAATATGCCCTCATCTACTCAAGAATTGAATTTTCCAATATTCTTATCTTTTCTTTTGATACAACACTTGCTTCCAAATATTCTGAAGCGTCATAGATTTTTTGCTCTTATTGTCGATAGTTTGTAGGGAGTTTTTTCATTTTTTATTCAAAGTAATCCTCTGTTCATGATGTGTATTGTTGTTGAAATACTTGTCCCCAAAATTTATCATTCAACTTAGATTCATTCAACATGGTCCTATCCATCTCCATTAGTGATCTATTCTTTCTTTCAGCAACTCCATTTCACTGAGGTGTTCTGGCTACTAAAATGTGTCTTTTTATTCCATGCTCTTCCTAGTACTTGTTGAATTCCTCTGAAGTGAAGTCTCCAATGTTGTCAGATCTGAGGCACTTGATTCGTGATCCTGTTTCATTCTCGACCAGTTCCTTGAAAGTTTTGAAACATCATGTTAGCACCCTGTAATTTTTCGTATGGTTATTGTAGGAAGTCATAGGGGTAACCATTTCAACCAACCTTTAGACTACCTTGTAGCCAAGGTAGTTAGAGAGGGTTCTCTCTTGTCACGGTAACCTTCACATACACATTTATCTTTAAACATGCACGTAGAAGACTAGATTTCTACTAGTAACAAGATAGTTACAAAATAAGGGGCTGAAAGACAAACATAATCAAAACCATTGGGATATGGAGTCATATTGTGAAAAATTAAGGATGTTACAGCAAACAATAAACATTGATTTCTCTCCTGTACTATGAGGAAAAATAAGCGCTACATTCAGCGAAATATCTTTAAGCGATGGTGAGAAGAAATTAAAAATATCCTAGCACGACAAGGGGCACCTATCGATAAATGAATCCCTTGCAACACCTTTAGTAGAAAAAACATATTGAGGGAAACAATAGAGGTGGAGCATCTAATAGAGGATGAATTCCAAAACCACCATAAAAAACACAGAACTAATGCTTGATCTAACAAAACTTATATCTTAACAGAGAGCGAATTATTTTCATGCAACTAGATAGCATTTTTGTAGGAAATAACACAAATGGAAAATGAATTAAACGGAAATTAGACACTGAACATGAACATCGTGATGAATCTCATATCAGCAAAAAAAATATATTCATTACTTCCACCAAAAATGCTGCAGAGCTACAAAACCTGGTGCCGAGGAATCAAAAATTAAAATCAGTCCAACCTCTACCCTCCTCTGAGGAGGTTCTATTTATAATGTGAACTACCCCTGGAATACGTCCTGAAATAGGGTATCAAAGTGGTTACAAAAATATGGGATTAACCAAGAATAATCATATCAAAATCCTAACAGACTACACTAGGTGGAAGATTCACCACGATTTCATTACTGAAATAGGAAATAGGCTATGACACGCACGCTAGTCGGAATGGCACTGCAGCTTGTGGATGCAGGATGGCTTGTCTTGATAGTGACGTATCAGCACTTAACAGCTTTAAATCCTCTTGGAACACACTCCCTTTCCATATCGACTAAAATGGTTTTGTAACCCCTTCTACTCCTGACCTTCATGTTTACTCCGCAGTTGATGACCTGCTCTGTCGGTGTTTTGAGCTGGCACAGAGTTCTATGTTCTATCTGCATTCGACAATTTTTTTCCTGGGTGACACTTTCACTTATGGAGGGGGGGGGGCAAGGTGGACCACCATGTTTTGACCCTATCAAGCCTTCGATATATTTTCATTCTTGTGCTTCTCTCCTCCAATGGAGTAGGGTATTATTAACGACATGATGCCTCCATGAGTTCATCACCTCCTAGCTAAAATTAGGAAGGGGGATTCACAAAAGTGATGATAGAGGTGCTAGATCCACCCTTCTCCCATATGAGCATTCACTCCAAACGATTTATTCTACTGATGGACACTGTATATTGTGACCATGGAGATAGTGACCACGTTTGGAGGCCTTAGAAGGACAACCCTCTGGTTGGAGACCTCGAGCGTTGCTTCCATGGGGGTGTTTTGTTTTGCTAGGACTGCATTGTCCTCACAAATCTTAGAAGATTGTTCTAATGTGATGAACATCCTTCTATCATCCTCATTGGTTCTAGAGGATTATTCTAATGCGATGAACATCTCTATCCTGATGGATAGAACTGTTGCCACATAATGGCCTGGAAATGATTTAAGGCCCCTGCCGCGCCTAGAAGCTCATAGGACACAATGAACAATAGGCACCTCAAATAGACAGTTCATTGTAATCCTAGTAGAATGGTCCTCAGGATTCCACCTGATCAGCACTCTACCACCCTTGTTCTCCATCAATATTTTCTCGATTTGTTTCTATGGAAAAGAACACATGGTAGCGTTATAATGAGCTGAATTAAGGAGCTTGGTAAAGTTCCATCAACCGCTCACACATGCCATCATTGAGTGTGATGATGACACATGAATGGTCACATGGGCCTTTGCTCATATTTGTTACGTGGATACGCCGACTGCACTGCCTCCCTTATCATGATCTAGTGGACTTGTTTGCGGAAATGAACTTTGGCTTTGCTCATAATCGTCCTTAGGAGATCTCATTGTAGGTGGAATTAACATCTGTAACTTCGCTGCTCCATCGGTCTTCCTGGAAATTCAGTTCCTTTCTTCCTTTCGGTACAATGCATATAGTTGCTCGGATCCTTTGCTAACTAATCATTTGGTGCTTATCCTTACTATGTAGGTTAGGAAACGAATCTCGAAGGCCCAGGATAAGATTTGCATTGATGATACCACATGTCCCATCCTAATTAGGTGGCCCCTACCACACTATATGGTCCACCTACTGACTAACCTCTATGCATATCCCTATCATGACACAGATAATATCCATTGCTCAATTGCTTTGCTAAATCCATGTCATTGAAATAGAGGGCCTCTACTAGGTTCTGCATTGTTTCCCCCCCTTATCCATCATGCACCTTCTGACCACGACCTCAATCATGGCTGTTGATTTTCTCCTAGTTAGATATCCACTGTTCAAGAACGAGGGGCCTTCCTTTGTTTAGCAATCATCTCCTGCCTTATCCATCATGCAAATTGGGATGGCATGAAGGTTCCCCACCATTGATCCTTTTTATATGGGATATATCGGTCATTTGATATAGGTGGTCCCTCTAGGAGGTTGAGACCTCAACGCGATATTATGTTCCCTGCATCTCCTATAATGAGGGTTTGCACTTGTTTAACTTCTGGTTTACAACTGATCATGGTCATTGGGAGGGCATGCAAGCCATGGATTTCATGCACCTTCATAGCTTAGTTCTTGTTGCGCCTCCTCTGCTGTGAAATCCTTAACCTTGGCAGCTCTGCGATGCCTGATCCATGTGGTGACTGGTTCCTCCCAAGACCTCTCAAATTCCAAAGGGTTATTGGATTCTTCACTCAGGATTAAGATAGGATCCTTTATCTATCTCAAATTTGTCAAGCTCAGAAATTTTCTGGTTATACCCCCTCTTGGAATCCCATTATCACCTGCGCTTATTCAAAATTTAGCATGATTTTTAACAATGGCTCCAACTCAGGGATGCTATCCTCCCTGTGAGCTAGCAAAGAACCTATGTAGACCATGTGCCTTATCCATTGGTCCAACTTGTGGTTCCTTCCTACAAGCTTACTAGTGTGTTCTTAAAACAAAAGTCAAATAGATGACAAAAATGAAAAAATTGTAGAAATAAAATGCTCGCCAGGCCGAGCTTATTTGATCCTACCTACCCTACTTTACACAAACATTACTTCCCAGTGAAGTGAATTCTAACTTCCAGTGAATCCAATCAAGCAGTTGATTATGTTTACAGGCCCTTCCTTCCTGCTTGATGGAGGGTAGTAATGTGAAGTGAGATGATAGGAGTTTATTTTTGAACCTCTGATTTTTGTCGTTTATAAACATCCTATCATTACCCTCGCGTAGCTTCCCCATAGGTGTGGCCTTTGGGTCATGATAGAATTTTGAAAATTCCACTATACACTTGTCATGACCAAGCTGCTCCATGTACTCAACCACAGGATCGTAAAACCCATGACTTCCCTGAATCGCTCCTGACCTTTGTCGACTCCATGATTCCTACTCCAAAAATATATTCCCATGCACGTTGCTTAGTGGTTATTTGAAATAATCATGAAAGAGGAACCCATGACCATATGTACCTAAGGCCTCATCTACCTCATCCATAATGTCAGAAACCATGGCCTGATATTCCTCGTGCATTGCATAGGAAACGTTTTCAATAGAATCCAGTGAATTGCACTCTTCTTGACATAGGTAATATGCACTGGACGAGCAGGAAGAAATGTCCCATTTCAGACCCTCATATTCTAAGCAGTTGTCCTCATATTTATCATATAGTGGAGGTCTGAAACCCTCCTCAAAATCCCCACCGACGGGGCTTTCAATAGGAAGGCTATTTTATTCAGCAGACAAATTGCAATATTCCTCCTGTATGGGCCTGTACTACTCATATGTGTGCTTATAAAAAGGAAAAATAGGATGCACAATAGTTTTCATTTGTTCACTCTCCCCATCATTCGTTCTAAACAATGCCATGACCTCATTCTTAACTCCCATTTGTTGTGCTTGATTTGAAATTTTTAACCTCTATTTCAGAAAATCAAGTGAGGCAAAGCACAAGGGTAGGAAGTTACCTTCCTCCAGCTGACTGTATTCTTCATGGAGAGAAGGGTCAAGGTGTAAAAATGTCTTTGTCTATGTGTTCTCTTCCCCTTTTGCTAGTAGAGAAGGACCTGTGTGTTCTTGTAGGTCTTCAAGGATGGTTTGAGCTTGCTCAACACACAGGGCTCCTATAAATTCTTGATCACTTATGGGGCAGGGCCTGTGGTTTTTCATGAATATCTCAATCCACCCTTCCAAGATCTCCATTATCTCCTCCATTCTGGCCTCTGGAGTTTTAGAGAGAGGAATCTAGGGGAGAGATTTGTTTTGTATTCTCTCTTCTTATTCCCTTCCCTTCTCCCTGGAAGTAGTCAGGTTCATCTCTATCTTCGTGGCATCATTCATCATGTCTGATGACCTTCTCTCGTTGAGCCACAAAGCAATTTCACTATCAGAGGCCTCAACGTACTATAGTTGGGAGGCACCAGGAGGTGGTCTGAACTCAAAAGGGATAATGTTATATAATTTCATAAATATGTCGAAGAAATCTTGGAAAGATTCACTCTCTTCCCTCCTAATGGAATAGAACTGAGATAAGCATCTGCTGGGGTATTTATTCTCTGCCCACCTTTCTTTGAAGGCGTCGTCCAAATCTTGATAAACCAGGATGGAGATATATTGAAGGATGGTGAACCATATCCTTTCCTCTCCAGCAAGGCTTTGGGAAAATAGTTTGACCTTAACATATTCATGATCCACTTCTTCTAGGTTAGTCCAATCTACAAACCATCCCAAATGTTTCCTGGATGAATATCCCTTCTCACTAGAAAATTGTTTAAGTCTTTGGGTGTACCCCTGGGGAAGTTCATGAAGGATTGCAAGGAGAAGAATGGGGGAGAATCGTTTGGCCCTTTTTGGGGTTATGGTGGATCATTTGAGAGGGATTATAGCACTGAGTGATGAAGGCTCTTTAAGCTCTAAAATGAGAGGAGGAAAGGTCGCAATAGTGGGTGGTCTTTTGACCATGGGGTTGGATGAGGCCCGTTTAGATGAGGGCAAAGGATGTTCTAAATCAGAAGGGGGGAGAATATCTATGTCTGGTGGATCAGGAGAATGCATAGATTTAGTAGTCTCATCATGAGCCTCGTGGGTTTCAGATGGAGGGGTTTGGTCCCAGTCATCTGTATAAGGCGAAGGAGATTTCTCAGTTTTTAAAGAGGGATATACAAGGGTGGGTCTAGGGTATTTCCTTGAGCATGATAGATATTGGAATATTGTTTTAACCATCCCAAGGAAGGATAGTAAAATATGCACCAAGAAGGACAAGATATCTTGGATAAAGGCAACGGAGTACCTCATATTTTTCCTCGTCCTCTAGGGTCTGCTATATTGGGATCATTTTCCCCAGTGGAGTCGCCATGGAACCTTTAAAAAACTTTGTAGCTTCTCGGTGTTTGGGGTTCCCAGTGGAGTCGCCTTAAAAGGCATTGAGTGGAGTCAACAAATCATATACAACTAATATGTGTCTAATATCGACTGCTCAAGCAGGTCATAGTACTAAGCAATGTCATTTTTCCCCGGGATGATTTTCTCATTCGATCCCCGGCAACAACACCAAGATTTTAACACCTTGTAATTTTCCTATGGTTGTTGTACGAAGTCATAGGGGTAAAAATTTCAACCAACCTTTAGACTACCTTCTATACAAGGCAGTCAAAGAGGGATCTCTCTTGTCATGGTAACCTTCACATACACATTTATCTTTAAACACGCACTCAGAAGACTAGATTTTTGCTAGTAACAAGACAGTTGCAAAATAAGGGGTTGAAAGAAAAACATATTCAAAATCATTAGGTGATGGACTCATTGTCTGAAACATTAAGGATATTACAACAGACAATAAATTGTGATTTATCTCCTGTACTATGAGGCAAAGTAAGTGCAGCATTCAGCGAAATTAAGCAGTGGTGAGAAGAAATAGAAAAAAAATCCCAGCACGACAAGGCGCACCTATCGATGGAGGAATCCCTTGCAAAACATTTAGCAAAAAAAAATATTGAGGGAAACAATAGAGGCGAAGCATCTAATATAGGATGAATTCTAAAACCACCATAACAAACACAGAAATAATGCTTGATCTGACAAAAAGAGTGCTTAACAAGAAAAAATTCTTTTCATGCAACTAGAAAGAATTTTTATAGGAAATAACACAAATGGAAAATGAATTAAATGGAAAGCACACACTGAACATGAACACCATGATGAATCTCATATTAGCAGAAAAATGTATTCATTACTACTCCCAAAAATGTTGCAGAGCTACAAAAACCAGCGTCGAGGCCTCAAAAATGAAAATCAATCCAACCTCTATCCTCCTCTGAGGAGGTTCTATTTATAATGTGAACTACCCCCAAGATTCATTCTGAAACAGGGTATCAAAGTGATTACAAAAATATGGGATTAACCCAAAATAATCATATCAAAATCCTAATAGACTACACGAGGTGGAAGATTCACCATGATTTCATTACTAAAATAGGCAATAGGCTATGACACACACGCTGGTCGGAAAGGAATTGTGGCTTGTGGATGCAGGCTAGCTTGTTTTTGTAGCGACATATTGACACTTGAGGCTTTAAATCCTCTTGTCCTGCACTCCCTTTCCATACTAGTTGAAATGGTTATGTAACCCCTTATGCTCATGACCTTCATGTTTACTTATGGTTGATGATGTGCTATGTCGGTGTTTTGAGCTGGCACGGAGTTCTATGTTCTCTCTGTGTTCGACAATTCTGTCCCTGGGTGACACTTTCACTTACAGGGGGGGGCAAGGTGTACCACCCTATTTTCGACCTTATGAAGCCTTTGATGGATTTTCATTCTTGGGCTTCTCTCCTCCCATGGAGTAGGGTCTTCTTGACGACACGATGCCTCCATGAGTTCATCACCTCTCAGCTAAAATTAACAAGTGGAATTCACAAAAGTGATGATAGAGGCGCTAGATCCACCCTTCTCCCATCTAAGCATTTGCTCCAACTAGATTCTTCTAGTGATGGACATCATATACTGCAACCATGAAGATAGCGACCATGTTCGGAGGCCTTGGAGGGACAACCCTCTGGTTGGATACCTCGAGCATTGCTTCCACGGGGGTGTTGTGTTTTTCTAGGACAACATCATCCTCACCAATATCAGAAGGCCATTCTATTATGATGAACATCCTTCTATCTTCCTCATTGGTGTTGGAGGATTCTTCTAATGCGATGAACATCTTTGCCTCGATGGCTAGAACCGCTGCCATGTAATGGTTTGGAAATTATTTAAGTCCCCCGCCGAGCCCAGTAGCTGGCAGGACGTAATGAACCATAGGCACCTCAAACAGATAAGTCATTGTAATCCTAGCAGCAGGGTCCTTGGGTTTCTCCTAGAATAGGACTCTACCACCCTTTTTCTCCATCAATATTTGCTCGACTCGTTTCTATGGAAAAGACCAGATGGTACTGTTATAATGAGTTGGACGAAGGAGCTTGGTAAGGGTTCGTCAACCCCTCACATGCGCCATCATCGAGTGTTATGATGACACATGAACAGTCACCTAGGCCTTTTCTCGAATTTCTTACCTGGAGACGTCGATCGCGTCGCCTCCCTTATCGTGATCCACTGGCCTTGTTTGTAGAAATGACCTTCGGCTTTGCTCATAATATTCCTTAGAATATATCATTGTAGGTGGACTTGACGTTTGTCACTTCGATGCTCCATCGGTCTTCATGGAACTTTAGTTCCTTGCTTCCTTTCGATATGACGCATATAGTCACTCACATCCTCTACCAACTAATCATTTTGCGCTTGTCCTTACTATGCGTGTCAGGAAGCAAATCTCAAAGGCACAGGATAAGGTTTGCACTAACGATACCACCTGTCCCATCCTAATTAGTTGGCCCCTACCACACTTTGTGATCCACCTGCTGACTAACCTCCGTGCATTTTCCCTATTGCGATGTAGATCATAGCCATTGGTCAATCACTTCGTTGAATCCACTTCATTGAAAGTGAGGGGTTCTACTAGGTTTCACATTGCTTCCCCCCCCCCTTATCCATCATGGACCTTCTTGCTGTCACCTCAATCATGGTTGTTGATTTTATCCTAGTCAGATCGCCACCGTTCAAGAACGAGGGTCCTTCCTCCATTTGGAATCCATCTCTTGCCTTCTCCATCGTGAAAATTGGGACGGCGTGAAATTTCCCCGCCTTTGATCCTTCTACTATGGAATATCTCGGCCATTTGATCTAGGTGGGCCCTCTAAGAGGTCGATACCTCGATGCAATATTATGTTCCCCGCATCTCTCATCGTGAGGGTGTGTACCTACTGAAGGTATGGTCAGCAACTGAGCATGGCAGTGTTGGAAGGAAACAACCCTCTTAATTTTTTTCTACTGTGCTAGATAAAAATGATCAGTTCTCTTCTATGATTTATTACAAAAAATTATCAAAGAGTGCCTTCAGAATCTTTGATTCTGAAGGTACTCTCAATTTCAGAAGAGTTAAGAGTCATATTAGAAATTTATGAAATAATTTCATAAATTTAATAAATTAGCAGCTGTTAATCTTATAATTTTATATATATAATCAATTTTTATTTATCAATTAATCTGATTATATATTGATTCAAGAGATTTAAAGTATAGTCTGCTAAATAGTTCTTTGGATTAAAATGAAAATACATTTTGAACATGTTACAATTTGGTTTTATTGATTTCTTTGGACAACATATTTATTATTATTAGTTTTTGTAATTTTTATGATTAGGGTTGATCAATTAATTGAAATATTTTATGTTAACCCTAATAATATATTTTTACATAAAACTTGATCTTTTAATACCATGTCATTTTTCAAATTGTGGAAAGTGTACATGTGTTTCCCAAAATAGCTAAAGTTTATTTCTATATATTATTTCGAAATATTCATTGTGATATAATCATAATAATTGAATTTTGAATTAGTGTTTAGTTTTTAATAAGTTTTCCATCCAATCATACTTTGTAATAGGTCATATGATGATTTGGATCCTATGAGTTCATTCAAAACTATATTATTTTATCCTTGAATCGATTACATGCATAAATATGGTTTTGAGCATTTTAATTATTATCCAAAGTTGACCTTGCTACTTGGTTGGGTTTACGAAACTCTAGGAGACATCATTGCTTGTAATGACAACTTCACATCATGTGGTTCAATATCATGATTTCCTTCCACATATAATCCTTTCTTATTAACGTTAATAGTTGTGTTTATGGTATGAGATACAAATTGTTGGTTTGAGGACATCTGTTCAAAATGATTTTAATATGTGATGATTACCTTAGTCAAATATGTTCATATTAACACCATCTTATCTGACAGTCATTTACATTCATGAATTATTTGATTTTGAAAATATTGTAATGATTTCAAATCGTCGATTTGTTTGATGAATACATACGATGGTTTGATGGTGAAGTTCTCACGCGGGGAAACTAGTCTAGGGTTACTCATTAGCTCCTCCAGAATCGTGTGAAGGTTCATAACATGTCTATGTATTCACGTATCCCTATTCCTTCAATTTTTACAACCCCTTTCAATCCTCTGTCACCGAAATAATTGATAATTGAATAAATGGCTCCCTTAAGTTGTTTTGAGCTTTCTGGTTCAAAGATGTTAGAAGCTGACCCTGAACTTCTTGCCTTATTTGAGAAAATTAATTGGAAATTATTCTTTTGGGGTTTCAGTGGACACAATGAGGAAGTTACCAGGCAATTTGCATTGTCTTTTGATGGAAATGTTGCTCAGATAGGTAATTTACAGTTAGTCATAGATGAAGAATTCATTGCAAAAGCTACGAAGCTACCTCGAACTGGTGAACGCTGGTTCAAAGGGTCACAAAATGACAAGAAAAAGTTCAAGCAGTTCCTTCTCCCATTGTCAAAAGAAGATGCACACCTTAAATTCAGTTTTCCTGTGAAATATTTGAGGAATCAATGGCGTGCTCCTTTTGAATTCATCTCCAGGTACATCTCTTGTGATGGTCATTATTTGAATGTTCAATTATACCATATGAGAATTTTAATGGCTCTTAAGGGTTTGAAGTTGAATCTACCCTACTGTTTACTTCATAGTTTGCATAAAATGGCTATCATGGTTCAGCTTACCATTGGAAATCAAGACCGTAGTCTTTTCCATCACGGCCTGATTAAAATGACAGTTCAGTATCAGTTAGTTATAGTAGGGAAAACATCGGATGAATTCTTAAAAGAAAATGACTTCGGGTTAACTTGATTTTGGCCTACTTACTCACCTAAGACTCATGCAAAATGAAGAAAGCCTTGTGAGGGAGAAGTAAAAGAGGAAACCGACCATATAAGTGATCATGAGGGGCTGGATAAGCTCTGTTTAATAGTTGAAAATGAGAAATTTTATACTAAAAACCCTCCTAAACAATCCAAGAGAAAAAATGAAGTGGGAGAGGGAAGTAAAGTAGTGGTTCAGATGCACTCTACCAAGTCAACAGGTGACTTGTATTCTAAGGTAATGGAGTAGAGAAAGAAGTATGAAGAAAAGGGGGAAAATCTAGTAGGTGACAATAAAACTCTTGAATCAAGTATGAGAAAATCCGAGATACTTAATCGAAGAATTAAAAGGAGTATGATTAGTCTTTCAGTTCCAATAACTATAGAATGGAGTTATGAACCCATTGTTCTTGAAGATAATAGTAATAATGAGAATGAATCTCCTCCTTGTGAAACCCCAATCAATGAATATGAACAGGAATAGAGTAATAGTCACAATGATGTGGTAGTATCTCCTAAGAGATTTGGGAAAGATCATTCATCATTACTAGCATAGTCTGAGCATGAAGCTCGATTCGATTCATCATTAAATGATAATGATTCTCTAGCAGAGACTTTAAAAGTAGTGAAGCAGTCGATCAAGATTTCAAAACAACATAAGGCTAATCAATTAAAAGATATTGAAGAAGCTTGTGACAAGATGAAAACAAAGTTACAACAGAAGAAAAATGAATTGCTTATGGGGGTTGACCGATGGCAACAGATGAAATCCAAAAAAGACCAATACAAAGTAGAAAAGAAATTGTTAATAGCAACTAATGAGAAATTACTAAAAGATGAAAGAGTTCATGTAGAAAAAATCTTGAAACTCGGGACCAAGCTGTCAGAAGCCAGGAAAGCGGTCAACTTACAGATAGCAACAACTTAGTCTATTTTTAGTTGTTTTAATTTCAAGTTTGATAGGTAATAAAATGTTTTAATTAGCACACCTGCAAAATCATAGATTTTGTAGGCATGCTTATAATTTGTATTATTTTGTTTTCTGTTGTCATGATTTTAATGAGAATTCATTTCGTTTGTTACAGGTATACATGGTGTTGACATGTTGTAAAGAATATAGGCTATTTTTGCTCATCGTTGGTATACGTTGGTGATTTTGGAAAAAATGGGTACTAAAGATAGCCCCGTCATAGGTCAATCCATCTGAGCAGAAGATAATACAGGCTAGTCATTTAATTGAAATTTTTGTTTCATAGGATAAACGTATCTTCCAGGTGCCTTCTTGGAAGAAATTCGATGCAACTGAATAGGGATATAATTTCTTCTGTCTTTATTATAGTGGTTATTA